>VOPJ01008489.1:0-179103 GCA_014673585.1 Semibalanus balanoides
CGGACCCAGCGGCACACTGACGAACTACCGCCGAGCTGACGCGACGCTTACATAGTAAACAGACCTGGACGAGTGTACACACAGGGCCGCGACTCTAGTCGCTACGCAAACTCGAATCGGTCCATAAGGTACAGAGTGGTTAGGGTTAGAGTGTGCATTCAATGTGCCTGCATCGACAGAGTAATCCACATGACGGTCAAACCGCAATGAATGGTGACAGTAGGATACATACATAACTTCAGCCGCTCTGACAACTACCCAACTGACAAAAAAAAAAAAAAAATCTACATAAAATGCAAACATACTACTCAGATAGGTGACTGAGCGGGCTGAGACGCAGAATATTTGTTAACAGTTTGTATGGCCGCCAGGTACCCACAGGTAGTCGGCGCCCCCAACAACACTAATCATCATAAAAGCTGGTAGATGACAAACATTGATAGCAGAGCGCAGGACTGGCGCACGAGTGGGGAGGGAAATTAGGGCCTTGATAGCGGTGGAACAAACAGAGCTGAACGCAGTATTGACGTCCTCTGACGCTGTGACTGTTTGGTCGTCAGGTCGGGTCTCTCACGTCGAACAAAGCGGGAGACCGGGAGACAATGAGCGGGAGACCGGGAGACAGAGAAACAGGGGAGAACAGGGGGACAGGGAGACAGGGGAGACCAGGGAGACTGGGGGACAGGGGAGACAGGGAGACAGGGGGAGACAGGGGAGACAGGGGAGACAGGGAGACTGGGAGACAGGGGGAGACCAGCAGACAGACAGACAGACAGTTCAGACAGACAGGGAGAACAGAACAGACAGGGAGACCAGGAGACAGGGGAGACAGGGATGACAGGAAGACAGGGGAGACAGGGAACGGGGAGACTGGGAAACTGGGAGACCTGGGGAGACAGGGGAGACAGGGGAGACAGGGGAGCAGGGGAACAGGGGAAGACAGGGGAGACGGCGGAGACAAGGGGAGTAACCACAGGGGAGACAGGGAGACTGGGGCACAGGGGAGACAGGGGAGAACAGACAGACAGACAGACAGACAGACAGAAGGGAGATCCCAGGAGACAGGGGAAGACAGGGGAGAGCAGGGAGACAGGGAGACAGAGAGACAGATAGACAGAGAGACAGAGAGACAGGGAGACAGAGAGACAGAGAGACAGAGAGACAAGAGAGACAGAGAGACAAAGAGACAGAGAGACAGAGAGACAGAGAGACAGAGAGACCAGTGGAGACAGAGAGACAAGGTGAGACAGGGAGACAGGGAGTAAAGGGAGACAGAGAGACAGAGAGAAAGAGATACAGAGAGACAGACAGGACAGACAGACAGACAGACAGACAGAAGACAGACAGACAAGGGGAGACAGGGAGACAAGGGAGACATGGGAGACAGGGCACAAAACAGGGACACAGGGATAAACAGGGGATACAGGGATAACAGGGATACAGGGATAGGCAGGGATACAGGGATAACAGGGATACAGGGGATACAGGGATACAGGGAGACAGGGGAGACAGGGAGTCTGGGAGTCTGGGAGACAGGGAGACAGGGAGACAGGGAGACAGACAGGGAGACAGAGAGACAGGGAGACATGAAGAGACATGAGAGAACATGAGAGACAGGGGACAGGAGACAGGGGAGATCAGGGGAGACAGGGGAGACAGGGGAGACAGGGGCAGGAACAGGGGGAGACAGGGGATGACAGGGAAGACAGGGGAGACGAGGGAGACAGAGAGACAGGGGAGACAGGGAGACAGGGAGACAGGGGAGACAGGGAGACAGAGAGACAGAGAGACAGAGAGACAGAGAGACAGAGAGACCTAGGGAAGACATGGAGACCATGGAGACATGGAGACATGGAGACAGGTGAAGACATGGATACATGGAGCAGAGAGACAGGGGAGAAGGGAGACAGGGAGACAGGGAGAACAGGGAGACAGGGAGACAGGGAGATCAGGGAGACAGGAGACAGGGAGACAGGGAGACAGGAAGACAGAAGACAGGAAGACCAGGGAGACAGGGAGACAGGGAGACAGGGAGACAGGGAGACAGGGAGACAAAGAGACGGGAGACAGGGAGCCATGGACTGCTATTGACAAACCTATTGACAAACACAAGACAGGACGTCACAGGACTGAACTGAACTTGACTGAACTAAACGAACTGAACTGAAACTGAACAGGGAGACAGGGAGACAGGGAGAAGGGAAGACAGGGAGACAGGGAGACAGGGAACAGGAGAGACAGGGATACCAGGGAGGCAGGGAGACAGGGAGTCTGGGAGACCAGGGAGACAGGGAAGACAGGGAGAACAGGAACAGGGAGAACAGGGAGTCTGGGAGGAAGGGAACAGGGAGACTGGGAGACTGGGAGACTGGGAGACTGGGAGACTGGGAGACTGGGAGACTGGGAGACTGAGAGACTGGGAGACTGGGAGACTGGGAGACTGGGAGACAGGGAGACATGGAGACAGGGAGCTGACTGCTGAATTCTATCCACGCGATAAGTTTGTTGGGCTTTCATGTTCGCATATTATGCAGAAACTGCATGCAAGCATACTACGCCTACGCTGAGCTTTTACGAAGCGAAGGACATTGTGTGTTTATCAGTTGCGCATCAGCATCAACGCTCTTCGTCTGACATCAGAGTCGTCTTCAGATTTTATTTCACCGTCAGCAATGACCAGCTTTGGAATCAACGTTAGGCCAGCCTTGAGTTTATATCATGCTCATACATCTCTCACATTGTATCCGGCATATTCTTTAACACATCTCAGGATCTCTCAGATCACATCTTAGTTCAATAGTCTCTCAAAAGTCAACATCCGTCTCCTACATCTTACCTTTGATCTCCCACGTTAGGGCTGTTCCAGCGCCCTCAACCGGAGGAGGTTTTCATCCCGAAGGTTGAGACGCGGTGGAGCGGAGCAAGGGAGCGGACGGTGGAGATTTATAACATCAACAGCTTGGACGGTGCGCCACTAATAAGCGACAGTGCGCCAGAACTGTCGTCACATAACGTTAACTTTCCTCAACCGGCCTCAACCGCTCGCCGAGCGGTTGAGATTGTTTCACCCGGTTGACGATGGTGGAAGGTCAACCGATTTTAGGTGATGTCTGGGAAGCATATTTCCCAAGTGTATCAAGCTGGCGGTAATAGCAACCACTTAGAGAGACATAAGTCAGTCAAAAATATAGATATTGCTTTGATTTTTTTTCGGAGGACATCGTTCATACTTGATTCTCTTTTATATCTTCCAGCTTTTGAATACGCTTCAAAAGTTTGATTTTTGTAAATTGTTTTGAAAATTATTTTTGTCTTGCTAAAATCACAATTTTCAAACATGTAAAAAAAAAAAAAAAACGGAAGATATATTGGAGACCGAAGTATGGACGATGACTCCCTAAAATATCAAAGCAATACTTATATTTTTGACTGACTTATGTCTCTCTAAGTGGCTGCTATTACCACCACCTGTATACACTTTGGAAATATGCGTCCAGGACCGACCAGTAGAGAGAATGAAACTCAGCTTGATCCGGTTGAGGGCGCTGGAACAGCCCCATAGTCACCGTCTTCACCTCAGTCCTCACCTGTGCCGTCATCCTGCTCCTCCTCCTCCATCTGGCCGTGCAGCCGGTCCTCCATCTGTTCGTCGTCGCTCGGCTGCAGGCAGGTCAGCTGGCCAAAGTCGGCACCCGAACCCAGAGACGTCACCGGACCAAAGTCGGCGGCGGACCTCAGTGACGTCACCGGACCGAAGTCGGCGGCGGACCTCAGAGACGTCACCGGTGCGAAGTCGACGTCGCCGTCCGGCTCGGGCCGCAGGTCCAGGAACGACCACTGGTCGCCCGACTCGATCCCGCTCTGGGCCATCGCTGCGCCGGGGCAGAATCGGGTGGTCACTGGGGTGGTCATGGGCGGGGAATGGAGGTCGATAGCAGGGTGAAGAGGTGGTGCCATGCAGGGGCCAGGTAGTTAGGTGAGGTGATTCACAGTTGGGGTGACAAGTGCATCCTTCAACCCAGAAATGTCACCGTCTAATGTATATTGGGGATGACTAAACCGCGCCGCGCCAGTGCACAGCGTCGACACCACCTTTTCCGTGCCGCGGGAGACGTCTGAACACCCCTCCACCCTTAACTTTGGCTCCTATGGGGAGCAGGAGACACACAAATACATCTAACTTGTTTGACCAATTTAATGTGATTTTTTTTTGCTTAGGTCAACCGTCAATATGAATTATCACCAGAGGTCATCAGAAGTCAACTTTGGCAATTTTGGGAGTCTGTCCCAGAGACATCATAAATACTTTTAGGGACTATGAATGCAAAAGTACAAATAAAACAAAATAACCAAAAGCTCTATAATACAATTCTGAAGGTACTCTACATTTACAGAGAAAGTAAATGATACTTGGGCTAAGAGGTCACCAAAGGTCACACTGGCTGTTTTTGGTGTCAAAAGTGTCATTCAAACTGTTAACCTAATGCAGATGGGCACTGCAAGACGTTATCATGTTGTCTTGTCAAGGTGTAGATTGACCTATGTCTGTGATAAGGTTAGGCAAAACCGAATTAGTTCAAGGCCACCAGTTTGGTGGTGAGCTGGTGACCCACATAGGTTATGTTGCATATCACCAGAAGCATTTCTATCATAAAAAACACTATTACATTTAATGCAGGCTCAATTGCATGATCCTAATTCCATCAAAAGATATTTGAAAAATTTGCTGGTGACCACCGATCATCTCAGTTGACCTTGTCAGGGTCACTGAGCAAAAATGGTGCAGGTAATTATGAGTTGACATGATTACAAATCCTGTGAATGTCAAACTACTTGATTAAAAACTGTGGCTGTGGCATGCCAAATGTTCTGTTTTAGGTGGGATTACTTTATATGACCTTGTGACCCAACATAAGATGGCATGAGGTCCATTTTTGTTTTACTCAATGTGGGTTAATGTCTGATGCAGAGCTATGATACAAATAATGGTGCAGAGATGCTTGGACTATCATTTCCAGCGTGGTTCAATCTATCAGAAAGCAGTCAACGCTTCACACACACTCCATATTTACCTATAGCCAGAGGGTCATCTCCGCCATAGCTAAGCAGCTGAGAGGACTTGGCCTCCCCGCTGAAAGCACTCTCCATAGCACTGACTTGGCGAGACGGCCGGCTGAGATGAAATCTGCACCAGTTCTCCTGATGAAACATTATAATCAGAATCTGTCAGTGCCAAACAATCAGTGTCAGCTGCAGTGGGAAAACTGAACTGAAGTTTACCATAAAACCTCAACACTGTGGGCCTGATCCCAGATCCAGGGTCATAAATACACACAAATACAATCAGTGATTTCAGCCACTGTGAGGAGTATACAACAAAATGCCAGACAAGTCCTTATCCCAGAATTTGCATGCTATTGGGACATAATGCATCAATGTCATCTACATCAATAACATCATGTTATGGTTGTCTACCTGACATGTCCAGGTTTATGGTTAATAACCCTATAATTAATGCAACCTCAGCATGCATATTACAGGGCTGTTTGTTCCAGCACTGTCAACTTGAACTGGAATAGGTTTTCATTCTGACGGTTGAGGCGTGGTTGAGTGGAGCACAGTAATAGACAGTGGATATTTCCAATATTGACAACATAGACAGAGTGCCAAGCCGCCACAACTGACGCCGCGTAACTTTGACTTTTGTCCACTGACCTCCACCGGCCTCCACTGCTCGTCAGGTGGTAGAGATTTTGCTCAACTGGTTGAGGTCTCAGACCAGAGGGTCAACCCATTAAGGTTGAGGCGTGGGAACAACTAGTGGGGGAAATGAAGCCTCAACCAAATTAGGTTGAAGGTCGTAGAACAGCCCCCTACGATTGGCTTTTGGCATACTAAATAATTTAAACATTCAAATTTCCTTCACATATATGGTTGCATCCAAAGCAATGCTAACATCACATAAATATTGACAGAGAACACTGAACGGTGAATAAAGCATGTGTATTATCAGCAAGTTGGGTAATGGATCAAAATTATTGGTAAGTTTGCATCTCTAAAATGTTGGTGGGTTACGGAGAGTAGCTCTATTGATTTGCATCTCTAATCACGCCACAGCCACGGAATAAAACGTCTCATGTGCGCCATTGCCAAATCGCAATCCTGGCGAAAATTGCTGACGCAAAATGACTCACATCAAGCTGATAGCTCTCTCAAAATAATTCCCTTGAAAATAAATGTCAAACCTTTAACTCGACCTAATGATAACACCATTCAGAATAAGATAGCGCACTCACCACTCATGGAGAAGACTCCAGAGACGACTCGTAACGCCCTCGGCTGAGGACACACTGGCAAAGTGCGTGGCCCAGTGCCAATAATCTTCAACTTATCCGAATATCACAATACCACACTAAAGAATCGCTATAATTGACCATAGCACATAACCAGGCCGGCAACCCCCACGACTGCTCCCCTCCTCGCACACTTCACTATCAAGTCACGTGATCATATTTCCTGCAGGGAAATGTTCAGCAAAATGCAGATGTCAGAGACATCTAGCGGAAGTAAACAAAGTTTATTCTGCATAGAGGACAGCACCTCCTTTGTGGAGCTCTGCGACCGGTCATTTCCGAGAAACCTGACAAACCAGCCTATCCAGGCGCAGATCCAGGATTTCGGTCAGGTGTGGGGAGGGGCACAAGGTATGTTGTGGCCTACAGGCGCAACCCGAGGTTCAGGGGGAGGGGGGGGGGGCAGTGGGGCACCCTAGTACCACTTGGATCAACGCCTGCTATCGAGCAACATGCAGAGGTTTTATAGAGAAGCTTGTACTATTGGTTCCAAAATAAGCGTCCCGCTGGGTTGGCCGATATCGCCTTGGGAACATTATGAGAAATGATGGAGATGAGAGCCACTCATCTGGGCACTCATCTGCATCAATCCACAAATTTTCCCCAAGGCGGCATATTCCCTTTAACTGCTGTGCCAGCCAACCCAGCGGGACGCTTATTTTGGAACCAGTAGTACTACAGCTGGCGGCCAACGCCAAGCCTTCGACTTGATAATTTTGATATTGAGGATACCTTACTTCAGAGGAGTTAATTTTTGACGAAATAAGTGTACAGACAGCTTCAGTGGAGAGAAGTTTCCGTCCATCGAACGGGGATAGGCAACGCCAGCGTTAAATATCCCTGGATGAAGTATTACCTTTTCGGAACTCCAATAATAACATACATTGTCCATTGCGACTTTATGTCATGATCAAGCTTGACACCGTGTTAGTGGGATATCTGCAGAAGAAACGTCAGCCCGCTGACACCGTGTTAGTGGGATATCTGCAGGAGAAACGCAGCCCGCTGACACCGTGTTAGTGGGATATCTGCAGAAGAAACGCAGCCCGCTGACACCGTGTTAGTGGGATATCTGCAGAAGAAACGCAGCCCGCTGACACCGTGTTAGTGGGATATCTGCAGGAGAAACGCAGCCCGAGTACAGTAGTATGGTGTATTCGGTCGCAATCGCCTGTCGGCGCATGCGCCGTCGCGCAGCGCGCATGCGCAGACATGGCGGATATAAAACACGACACTTCACAGATGGCCGACAACGACGCATGCTGATCGTCACACGTACACTGTCGCCCCGCCTCCGCCCGCAGCCGTCACTGGCAGAGCTGGGAGTTTGGCCTCCCGAGCGGGAAGCTCTCCCACCGAACAGGGCAACACCGAGCCAGTCGCACACGTCTGCAGTGACAGAGCCGCACATTCCCGATCACAACACCGACCGAACTCTCACCGTCACGTTTGGTCAGCGTGACGGCCACCGAGTCACATTCCGTCGTCACGCAGACTGAGGCAGTCGCTCACAGTGATCAGTCAAACCGTTCAGCAGTCGGCAATCATCCCGTGTAAAAATCAGCCTCTCCCTAGCCATGTCGCCGTCCGTAGCAGCCATTGCTGAACGGAACAGAGCTAAGCGTGGACACGATATTGGTTTATAACCTTCGTATGTGATCGATTGAGTATATGATGATCATCCCCCGCCGGAGATTCCGTAATTGGTAATGAGCAAATCAACAACTGCATGTCACCACACTTCCATCTTTAGTCTCGTCTTTGGAGCGATACGGAACCGCGCGAAAACGCTGAGCAAAATCATCTGAAACTAACTCATATCCCGACCCATCCAATGTGCCACGTGCCACAGTTCTAACTAAACGCGGTATAATATATACCGCACGAAAGCATGACATAAACCGCAGACTAAACACAAGTGCTTAAATAAACCGCAAACACAGAAATGGTGCGTCTACCATGGTGCATCTAAAACGTCGCGTCAATAACTCGTGCATTAAATTAATGCAACTTAACTAAAGTTGGGTCACACTTGTGTATATGTGTGGGGGGGCAGGGGCACACAGGGGGGGGGGGCGCACAGGGGCAACACAGGGATGGATTAAAACAAGGCAAGAAATGAGATCGTGGCATCCTAAGCGTGGCAACGGACTTGCCTCGCGACAAACGAATCGAATCAGGCAACAAACTAAGATTTGGCCTTGAAAACCAGGCGAAGCGCATACACAAGCGGGGAATCGGTGGCGGAACAATGGGAACGACAGCATCGTGCCTGCCGGACCGGGACGGTGGACGCAGGGCGGACTGAAGAGGGATCAGGAAGCAAGGGGGGGGGGCATGAGGTGGTAATTGGCAGTGAATCGGATCCCGGACACACACACACACATACACACATTGTCTCACGTCCCCGTAACAGCCAGGCCCGGTTCACATGCATGTTTCAAACAGATGCCTGGGTACACATACACACAGACACAACCAGCAGCTGCAGTCGCCACTCCCAGAAACACTGGAACACACACACACACACACATACACGCGCGACGTCTCTCGCAGCGACAGACGTCCGCGTCACACATACCTCAGTCCCCCACAGTCCCCACACATTCAACACGACAGCTCACCACAGCATACCCTGCTCCGCCCCACACACACAGACAGACAGACAGACAGACAGACAGACAGACAGACAGGCCCCTCAGGCGGCCCCGCTGGGTGCCCGACCCTCTGGCGGGCCGCACGACAGCGAGCGAGCCGGAGCCGCGCTCCTGCCCAACCAGCCGCCTAGTGCACGATATCACAGAGGGGTGCGCAGTGCGGCCGCCGCTGCCGCCAACCCTCTCTCTTTCTCTCTTACTCTCACTCTCTCTCTCGGATACCATAGAAAACCCCTCCCGCCACTGTCCATCGCCCCGGCCAGCCACCTGGCCGCACAGTCCAGGCACCAACACGGATACAAAGAGTCGCCCCGCCCCCGCCCAGCCCGCTATGTACACCACGGCAGACGAGACGGGCCGTTCGCCACCTCCCAGGCGCCAGGCGGCGTCACACCACTAGAAAACACATCCCAGAGCGCAGGCGCGGCGAGCGCCGTCGGCAGCGACCAATCACAGGCGCCGCCGACGGCCAGCAGCCAATCAGAAGTCGCCACTGATGGCGAACGACCAATCGGCGCCGCCGCAGCCTGGCAGGCCGAGCGTGACCCCGCTCACCACGATCCGATGCCCTTCTCTCCTCCGCGGTCAGCCAATGAGCTTCCGCCAGCCGACTGGCCGCCCAATCAACGAGCGACCACAATCCGCTGTCCACCAATCACATTCCAAGGCCCTTCGCCGTCCACCAATCACATTCCAAGGCCTTCCGCCATTCACCAATTACATCCCCGCGCACATCACCGCCAACCAACCGCATTTCACTTCGCTTCGCCTCCCACCAATCACACTCCTTCGCTCTCGACTCTACACCAATCAGACTCGGCCTGACCGCGCTCTCCACCAATCGCACTGCATCCCTCTCACCTCCCCACCAATCACGTCTCAGCACCGCTCGCCGCCCGCCAATCACCGTCGAGGAGCCCTCCATCACAACTCGGTCCGCCTGTCAAAGTTGATGTTCTGCTCGGCGCAGAAGTCCCGTGTCAGCGGGAGGCAGTTTAGGTACTCGCACACCTTGCACTCGTAGAAGGGCGTCACGTAGAACAACACCAGCAGGAAGAGGATCAGCAGCGTCACGGTGGTGACGCACACGGCGATGAGGACCTTCTTGCGCGCGCGGTCGTACGGGCCGAAAGAGACGTACGGCAGCAGCGCGTACGACAAGAGGAAGCCGACGATGAAGCCGAAGATGTGCGCATAATTGTCCACCTGCGGCAGGGAGATGGCGCGGTTAGAAGACGTGTTCGGCGCCGTACAAGGGGGGGGAGGGTAGTAAGCGGCTGCCATGACCTACGCGAGTTTAAGCACACACTTGGAGACTTGCAGACTTGTAGACTTGTAAGCTTGTAGACTCGTAGACTGTGGCGGTCATATAGGAACATTCCAAAATCTAGGAGGCAGCAGCATAACGACTCTCATTCATCAACTTTTACCGCAAACTATATGACAACGTGCAAACAAAATCGATATGACAATGGGCATCGCCTTTCAATTTCCAATATGTTGTTTTATTCACGTGAAATATATTGTGCAGTGCAATATGTTAGACAGTGTATTACGACCTGCACAACGCGTAACACAATCAGCAACGCAGCGACGCAGCATAAAACAACACGCAGCGAAATCCCTTCCCGAAACACGGAATGACCGTGTGCAGGACACGGGAAAAGAGCGCGGAAATCTGCCTCCAGTGCAGCCCTACTGGGCCAAGCGTTCCTCGTCGACACAGCTCGGTCCAGGGTACCACCAAACCACGCACATCTCCCCTCCCCCTCCCAGCCAGCTTTCCCGCAGCTTGTCCGCTGGACTCTCTGGACTCAGGCCTGGACTCTCCGGACTCAGCCTGGACTCTCGGACTCAGCCTGGACTCTCCCGACTCAGCTGGTTCTCTCCGGACTCAGCCCTGAACTCTCCGGACTCAGCCTGGACTCCCTCTGGACTCAGCTGGAATCTTGGACTCACAACAGCTCATTTATGGACTCACCCAGGCCAGCAGGCCCTGTTTGCGGACTTAGTTTGGACTCTCAGGAACTTTTGGTCAGGACTCATCCAGGACAGCAGGCCCTATTTGGGGACTCAGTTTAGACTTTTCGGGAACTAGGACTCACCCAGGACAGCAGTCCCAGTGTTTGGGAACTCAGTTTGGACTCCCACGGACTCTCCAGGACACTCCGGGACTCTCCGGGACCCAGGACTCACCCAGGGCAGCAGTCCGATGAGGAACAATACCACAGAAAGCCCCAGCAGCCTGAGAAGAGCCCTCCACGGTCGCTGCAGCATCGGCCACACGTTGATGACCTCGACAAAGTGGCAGGCGAGGAGGCCGAACTGGGAGCCGGCCGGACCCACCTGGCGGAGAGGAGCGGGGGGGGGGGGGTCAGATGGGTCAGACACGCACGTTACAAGACGGAACAGAAGACATCAGCTGTGGCTTCTGAACTAGCTCCTGAACAAGCAGGTTCACACTGTAGAAGTAGTACCCGAGGTCCGTGGCTACGTAGGTGTTCTGAAGCCGCAACAGTTAACGACAACATACAGCGGTGGACAAACCGACATCGCTAACACAGAACAACGTGATAGCACCGACTACTTACACGCCGTACTTTGAATGGATGTTGTGTTTGTTTGTAATTCAGTAGGACACAGCACCACATGACTGAGCGCTGCCTGCTACTGAGCACTGAGCAGAACTAGCTTCCACTTCTCCAACTACCAGCCCCCGCGCTGAGATTCCTCTGCCGTCTCTGACCTCCTGCCGGTCACCGATCTGACCATGACTGACCTCCTGCCGGTCACCGATCTGACCATGACTGACCTCTGCGCGGTAGGGCACGAAGATGGCGGAGGCGAGGTTGCCGGCGATGCCACACACCACGTAGATGATGGCGATCCTGAGGGAGCCGGCCATCTTCTCCAGGTCGCGCAGGAAGAAGAACTGGATCAGGATCGTGAACACCAGGTGGATGATGCTGCCGGACAGAAGGACAGAACGGCGTCACGGTCATGGTGGTGACACGATAGTGACGGCTGGTGTTCACACACTCGCCCGAACTTGTTTGTGTACTGGGGTTCAGGTCACGACGACACCTCAGTTCAATTGGCACCCATCACTCCGAACTTATCCTGAGATTAGTTGCATCAGAGCCCTTCATAGAAAATTGATGGTTGGGCCCTCATCCCTGTCAGCTGATAGCCGCACGATTCTGTTCCGTCATAATTAATAGTTGAAATGTATACCACACCGCAGGCCTCCACAGTCAAGGTCAAGTAGAGCGCAGGTCCTCAACGACCCATCTCGCTAAGTCGGGGAGGAAAGACTGCACAGATCTCGTCTGGCGGCGTCTTCAACCGCGTCAGGCAGGCGCGCTCACCAACTAAGCTAGCGATGGAACTGATTTGGAGGACTCTGACGCATGGCCCAACACACAGGCACCAGATACCAGCGGCTCTCAAACCGCACTCACCCGGCGTGCAGGAAGATTGAGGTCCACAGCCGGTAGAACTGGTCGGGACTATCGGGATCGTAGAACGGTATCATGCCGCACACGTCATCCAGACAGGACACCTGGCGGACACACGCGGAAACACACAGGTCAGCATAGGACAATAACGCAACATCCAGACAGGACACCTGGCGGACACACGCAGAAACACACAGGTCAACATAAGATAATGACGGAACATCCAGACAGGACACCTAGCGGACATATTCAGTTCTCACCCGGCAGCTGAGAGTGCCCTCAGTTCTCACCCGGCAGCTGAGTGTCCACAGTTCTCACCCGGCAGCTGAGAGTGCCCTCAGTTCTCACCCGGCAGCTGAGAGTGCCCTCAGTTCTCCACCGGCAGCTGAGAAGTGCTCTCCAAGTTTTCTCACCCGCGCTGAGAGTGCCTCAGTACTCACCCGGCAGCTGAGAGTGCCCTCAGTTCTCACACGGCACGCTGAGAGTGCCCGCAGTTCTCACCCGGCAAGCTGAGAGTTGCCTCAGTTCTCACCCGCAGCTGAAAGTGCCCTCAGTTCTCACCCGGCAGCTGAGAGTGCCGTCAGTTCTCACCCAGCAGCTGAGAGTGCCCTCAGTTCTCACCCGGCAGCTGAGAGTGCTCTCAGTTCTCACCCGGCAGCTGAGAGTGCCCTCAGTTTTCACCCGCAGCTGAGAGTGGCCCTCAGTTCTCATCCCCGCAGCTGAGAGTGCCCCTCAGTTCTCACCAGCGCAGCTGAGAGTGCTCTCAGTTCTCACCCGGCAGTGAGAGTGCCCTCAGTTCTCACCCGGCAAGTGAGAGTGCCCTCAGTCTCACCCGGTTAAGCTGAGAGTGCTCTCAGTTCTCACCCGGCAGCTGAGAGTGCTCTCAGTTCTATCCGCAGCTGAGAGTGCCCTCAGTTCTCACCCGGCAGCCTGAGAGTGCCCTCAGGTCTCACCCGGCAGCTGAGAGTGCCCTCAGTTTCTCAGCCCGCAGCTTGAGAGTGCTCTCAGTTCCACCCGGCAGCTGAGAGTGCCCTCAGTTTCAAAGCGCGCTGAGAGTGCCTCAGTCTCAACCCGCAGCTGAGAGTGTCTCAGTTCTACCCGGCAGCTGAGAGTGCCCTCAGTTCTCCCGGCCAGCTGAGGTGTCTCAGTTCTCACCCGGCAGCTGAGAGTGGTCCAGTTCTCACCCGCAGCTGAGAGTGCCCTCAGTTCTTCACCCGGCAGCTGAGAGTGCCCTCAGTTCTCACCCGGCAGCTGGAGAGTGGGGGCCCCTCAGTTCTCACCCGGCAGCTGAGAGTGCCCTCAGTTCTCACCGGCAGCTGAAGAGTGCCCTCAGTTCTCACCCGCAGCTGAGAGTGTCCCTCAGTTCTCACCGGCAGCTGAGAGTGTCCCTCAGTTCTCACCCGCAGCTGAGAGTCCCTCAGTTCTGCACCCGGCAGCTGAGAGTGCCCTCAGTTCTCACCGCAGCTGAGAGTGCCTCAGTTTCCACCCGGCAGCTGAGAGTGCCTCAGTTCTCACCGGGCAGCTGAGAGTGCCTCAAGTTCTCACCCGGCAGCTGAGAAGTGCCCTCAGTCTCACCGGCAGCTGAGAGTGCCTCAGTTCTCACCCGGCAGCTGAGAGTGCCCTCAGTTCTCACCCGGCAGCTGAGAGTGCCCTCAGTTCTCACCCGGCAGCTGAGAGTGCCGTCAGTTCTCACCTGAGAGCAGAGCGCCGCCTCCTCGTGGAAGTAGCCCCGCACGAAGTTGCAGTACTCGCGTGTCGTGATCTGACATAGACCGTGGATACCGACACAGCAGGGGTGGCCGACCACCTCGCACAGCATGTGTTCTGCCGCCTCACTGCCCTCTGTCGGGGCAGCCATGGGGAGGGAGGGGGGCGTCAGAGGGCCAGGAGGGACAACACTGCAGACACGGCAATGGCCGGTAACCAAGCAGAACAAAGACAGAAAGGTGTCCCGTGGCCGTGTTGAAAAGCGAGTGGTATATCGCACATAATACACAACACAATGCTGCACTAGCATCCAGTCACAAGTAAGCTGTAACGATGCCTACGTCAGAACAGGCGTCTGTTTGTACAGCACCGGCTGCGGTGGTCGTTTTGCTAATGTCTTTATCTGGGAAATAAGGAAGCCAAACATGTCGGCGTGAAGGAGATTCGACTTCACTATGGCAACACCCTACTCCACGTCGATTGGCTGCATTTAAAAACGTGTAGAATCAGTCTAGTTAAGCACCCACTGCACAAAAACAACACAATATAGACATAACGTCCGCCGAGTTGTTCTCAACTCTACATATTTCAGCCAGACTCTGATTATGACTGGTATCACAGCACAGACTCGAATTGCGGGCGGGAGTGACACAGTGGACAGCGGGAGGGACACCGTTCAGTGGACGTTCAGTGAGATTCAGTTCAGCGGGAGAGACTCAGTGGACAGCGGGAGGGACACCGTTCAGTGGACGTTCAGTGAGATTCAGTTCAGCGGCAGGGACACAGTTGACGTTTGCTCTGCTGGTCTGATGTCGATCTCACCTGGTGCTACCGATGTTTTCCGGCAGATGGGCCACTTGGTGATATCGTCCGGCCACTCGTACGGCGCCCTGCTGCCCGGCTCAGCACAGTAACTGAGGACACACGAGGTCACAAGGTCAGATAAGGTCACACAGGGACACACCGGGTCACAAGGTCAGATAAGGTCACACGAGGTCACAAGGTCAGATAAGGTCACACAGGGGACACACACCGGGTCACAAGGTCAGATCAGGTCACACAGGGGACACAGTCAGAGGGCCAGTTATTGTCAGTCAGTTATTGCTTCTTGCGACAGAGGTCAATCACGGTTACAATGTGATGGAAGTGACCGGTGAATGGTGACAAACGATTACAGTCACACAGGGTCACAGAGGGTCACACAGGACGTCAGCCATCGCTGGAAACACACGGTGTCACATCGCAGGGGGCGTAGGAACGTCACGAAACTTAGCGTGTGTGTGTGTGTGTGGGGGGGCAGCGAAGCTTTTATCCTGTCTTGAGAGAAACTCTCCCCCAATGACAAATTTATTTGCACATTTCGACTCCCTTCGTCTTGGCCAACCTTTTACCATCAACAATGTTTCTCAAACTGTGCCGAGAAGTGGGATGCTAAAATATACATCCCTGTTCCTACGCCTACGTCCCATCGCCACTCATGATCAGCTGGATCACATGGCGTCAGACGTCCGCTGACGTCAGACCAGACGAACGCGTTCAGACGTCCGCAGACGAGCGGCAGACGAACGCGTTCAGACGTCCGCTGACGTCAGACCAGACGAACGCGCGTCCAGACGTCCGCAGACGAGCGGCAGACGAACGCGTTCAGACGCCCGCAGACGA
The DNA here is from genome assembly GCA_014673585.1 of Semibalanus balanoides. Lineage (NCBI taxonomy): Eukaryota > Metazoa > Arthropoda > Thecostraca > Balanomorpha > Balanidae > Semibalanus > Semibalanus balanoides. The sequence goes on from VOPJ01008489.1 coordinate 15,838, forward strand.
GCGGCAGACGGAGACGAACAATGAAGTACGGACCGGGGACACGACCCAGACCAGCTGATATGGCTGGCTGGACGAGCTGGACTCGTGGAGAGGACCGCTATCAAAATGTGACTACAGTTCCCTGAAGTATTACTAAGCGAGAAGTTGGGCTAATGCAGAGAAGTAGGAACACATAAAGTTGAGGCGGGTTCCACTGTGGCGGCGGCGCAATAACAACCAGCAGCGAACGTGCTTTGATTCGATTTAAGTTGGATAAATCGTTTCTGAAGGATTGTTTTATTTGAACTATCCTCTGATGAAGACCCGTACGAGATTTATCTCAAGTATCGCCTCTATTTAGCTCAGTACCGTAGAGGTTTATCACTACAGATGTAACTAAATATAATGATCCTTCCGGAACACGTTAGCGGGTAACCAAAGCCAGAGCTCAGAAACTCCCTGGGAACAGCAAGTTAGTGAAAGTTCGGCAGCGGACGAAAGCTTAATACGCGACCTCTCTTAGAAACAGAACCAGCTAATCATGGCCAAATCAGAGACCCGGGGCTAGACAGCCTAACAAAGACACGATACATATCGGGCCAAACCAAGGCTTCTAGAGGGAAGAGGCTAGAAGAGGGAAGAGGCTATTCGAGGCTACTACAAGAAATCCAAGCCTGCTTCATAGATCCGTTCCACGAATTAACTTTCTCAGAATCCGGATACATAAATCCGACAAAGCCAATCAAACCCACACAACTCGGCGAAAAAAAAACATGTCTTCAGCTCCGTCTCCGCCTCCGGCGTGTCGACGGCTCGCCGGCCGGCCGTCGGTCAATAACGTAACAAAGCAGGCCGACAGCGCACCCGCTAATCACGTAACGCGCCTGCCGCCCGCCAGCTGAGCGCTCGATAGCATGTGGCCCAGCTGGCGGCGCTGGCGCTGGCGGCGGCGACAGTGGACGGGTATAGACTATGGAGTCCGGGCGGCGAGCCTGTTGACATTAACATCGAGGTGTGCCGCGATGCTGGCGAGGTTACAGAGGCTCAGCTCCGTACTTAGACCATGACCTTTACCGCCGGCACGGACGGGGTGCCGATCGAACGGATCTATGACGCGAGCAGTAGCCGTGCGGCGGAGGCTGGGATGACAGCCGCAAGACAATTTAGCTTATAATATAAGNCAAGCAGAGACATTCTACGACTATGTAGCAACACAACCAGAGCACGGCAACGCCTTTCGCCGCGACAAATGCTCCCCGGCTTCCTTTTGAAACATTCGGGCCCACGTCGTCCACATGGTCCGCTAAAATAACTGCCGTTTTCCGGAACGCTTGTATCTCGGCGGGCGGCGCCGCAGGACGTCCGTGACGTCATGATGACGCGCGCAGTGCTGCCACGTGACGGCCGGGACTCTGATGTGCCGCTTCCCGCCGCTCCCGCCGCGTGCAACGCCGAGACAACTCCGGCGCAGATGCGACATTTTCTCTGGCGTCCCCGGGCCATGCAACATGACGGTGCACGTGCGGGTACTTTCCTCCGGAGAGGAGACGGGGTGGCGACTGATCAGTCACCTGTTTGAAGAATGGTGTGCATTCACGGGCCATTGTGGTGTCGGCACACAGCTCGGGTTACACATCACGACGCCACAACAGATGGGATTCATTTGTCTTCCGGTTGTATTATATCAGCAGCGGACAGTTGCAAATGTTACGCAAGATAATGTGTCAGCGCTTTAGTTTGATGAATCTTTAACATTCCAACAATATTTTCTGATTAGTAGTTTTCTCGTGAGACCTACGAACCACAGGCGTCAAAACTGGGTGGGGGGACGGAACGGAACGTTTCCTCGTTTGTTTATATTTATACATTAGACCATGGGATTGCGGGCTACAGGGCAAAAATTAGGCAAGAGCTATTGCAATCCTATCATCTCCCGCCCAAAAATCTCGGTTGGTGGCGGCGCCTCTGTTGCGAACGATTCCTGCATCTTCACTCGGTGGAAGGTGCCATTAAGTCAGTTTCGTGTTGTTTTCAAGTGTAACTTTATTGTTGAATAATGTTTTGCTACCAAGTACAAATTTTAGGTTAGTGTTACGGAGCGGGTGCGCGCGCCCATGAATTTCATGCAATTTTGAACAAATTTATTTTGGATCTGGTCCGACCGTATACGGACGAGAGACTGATTAGCTTTATCTGAGTAGGAGTTGACACCCCTCGAATAAATAAAACGTTTTGGATATTCTATTTTTTGCTTATCATTGAATTTGAAAAACTTAATTGAGGCGAGCTTTTCAGGACCATGCAGTTGAGCTTATAAAGGTAACCTCTTGTTCGAGAGATGACATTAGCCAATAAAAGGATTGGCTAACAAGCATGAGTCTAGCCAAGCACGTTATCACTTAAAACCACTCTTCCGATAAATTGCCATAACTGGCACTACGCTGAACACACAAAACATGGACTCATTTAAACATACCTCTCACTTGCGAAACGATTAACGATGACCTGCAAAACATCGATTGCCCAGCTCATCGACTGATTACAACACCTCTCCAGTCATCTTAGCAGGGTCTGACTGTATCGAGAGCATGCTGAGCAGGCGGCGTCGCGTGCTGGGCGGGGCTCGACCGTATCCGTGTCGCCCGCGCGTCCCATCTGTCGCTCTGGACGGACGCTAAGAAAGCCGGCCACCCGCTGGCATACCGTCGGGAACCTCGGTGAGGAGCGGGCCGGGTGGACGGACGGTCAGACCGCCACGCGGAAACGCGCGCTGTGGTGGTGAGGGGTGCGGTCAACCTTGTTCCGGTAGAGCTCGAGTGAGAGAGGACAACGCCACTGTGATCTGAACTGTGGCGGTGGTCGCGGGAAATACTGACCGAGATCCCCTGGACGCAGACGGCCGCGGGTTCACAGAGCGACTGGAGCCGCGTGTAGAACATTGGATACGGACCGCTGCTAGCCCACGGTGAGTAGGTTCCCGTGACGGCTGTCAAGGTTGTAGCTTGCAGCGGGCTAACACTGAGTGGTATGGTGAGGATAGGAGAGTCCCAGATCGCGATGTGAATCTCGTCATTTATAGTTATATTCCGTTTACATGCGAAGATGAGCATATCAGATATTTGTTGCATATAGGATTAAACTTTCACGAAATTGTAACGTCAAGTTATGACTGGACGAGCACATGGTGCGCATTTTCAGAACTGGTGAAGCTGGATGTCCTCCGCTTTAACATTTGCGACATTAATTTAGCAGAACGTATTACCTTCAAGACTAGCGAACTGGATTTACCGGGGCTTTCTGAATATTGTACTGTACCAGCAAGACCATGGCCTGGATCCAGCTGAGATCTGGATCTATGTGTCCTGTGTCCCTGGATCCACATGGGACACCAGATCCAGGGAAACAATAAGCCGAGGGATCCACAAAGATCCTAGATCCTGTTATATTTGATGTCGAGAGATCCACTGTGATTCCAGATTTAGGTTTGGGATCCAGGCACGCTGGTAGATACATACTTCTTGCTAATTGTATAATACCTATTTTAAAATTAATTAAAATATCTATGTTTGCTAATAAGTACAACTAACAAAGTAATTTGCAGGAAGTTTATCTGCATAGTACATACTATAGATCTGAGATGATTGAAACTCTGATTGAGGTTGATCATAATTATTAAATGGAATATAATAACCAGTAACCTCGTACTAATTAAAAGAGATAAAATTGCAAAAATAATATATTGGATATTTCGCCGTTGCGGCTTCTTCAGCAATCAAAAGCAATTCAGCAATTTTTGCTGAAGAAGCCGCAACGGCGAAATATTCAATATAATTTTTGTCATTTTATCTCTTTTAGTTAGTATGAGGTTACTGGTTATTATATTCCATTTAAATAGTACATACTATATACGTAGAATAGGGACCACAAGTTTTGATGTTTGTCCCCAAATTTTGTGTTTAAACATCTAAGGCTTGTTTTAGATTAGAGAATAGAGATCCACTAAGATCCCAGATGGTGCGCATTTTCATTTCTTCGCATTTCTTGAAACATTTTACGCCGAGGGATCCAGAAGGATCCCAGATATTCATGCATTTTACGCAATGGGATCCAGTAACCACTGGGATTCAAGATCTTTATGCATTTTATACAGAGGGAGCCACTGTGATCCTAGATCAAACTTCGGGATCCAGGCACAAGTCTGCTTACCAGTGGATGTTTTGAGGACATTTAATGGCACGTGCTTGGCTCACCATATAGCCTGTCTCGGTCAGCTCTGACAGGTGCACATAAACAGCATCGTAGCAAATGGCTAGGAATCCACAAGCGGAACTTTATGAAATCGCTTGGGGGGCCCTAACGTTAGTTTGATAGATTTTAACTCAGTTCTTACCATGCAACGCCATAGGCCTAATGTTAAAATTTGAAATCATTGGGGGATCGGGCCCTCCCCAAGAGATATAAAGTTCCACCCCTGTATGAAGCACTTCTAACCTCGAAGTGCTGCACTGTACTAAGCCTAGGCTGTTAAACACAAAAGTCTGACAAATGGCAGAAAGAAAATCAAATCATGGCATGGGAGAACCCGAATTGTGGATAGTTTTCGTTTACAGAGTATACCTAAAGGAACGGCGTGAAAATAGGGGGCAGTGAAACTTTGATGTTTTTAGAGAAACACATTCCCCATGTGCGAAGCCTAGGCTTCGTTTGCAGGTCTGAGTTTTTTTGTCGTGAGATACTTTATGCTGCATGTCAAATTTTATTATTCAACCAAATTAAATATTTAGCAAAACTTTTGACCAAAAAGTATAAGCGGTAGTGACCCGCTGCGCCTATGTATTCATGTGCTTTGTGCAATACATATTTAATATTTCTCATACCTCTCTTTTGGGTTTACATGTTAAATGTCCTATTCAACAGTGCAGAATAAGAGTGTGGAAAAAATATTATTCTGCACTCTTATTCTGCACTCTAGAAGGCTCTTTCATTTAGGGGATTAAACATTTTTGACTACGGTATGATAAATACCTTTCTGAACTCTGCTAGTCATGACTGCCAGTCTCGGTGTCAAAAAAGGTTTTAAGCACTGGACCTTCGGTCTCGTGCCAAAATAATTTTTAACACCTCGACTGGCAGTCATTTCCCAGCATCGTTCAGAAATATATATTTCAGATGTCACAAATGACATCTGAGGATTTTGCATAATCATGGACAAAAATTATGGCAATAATTTATACTCATCCGCTTAGTGCATTTAATATGGGATAACAAATAGTGCATCTATTGCTCAGCTTGTATGCAACTATTGCTCAGCTTGTATGCAATAACTACCATGTACACTTACAGCAATTATTTGCGTTTAGTTGTCTTATAAAAGGCACTCCTCTCTTCAATAACTACTTTCTACATGATAGTGTAGCATAATATTAGTATCAGCTGACAATTACGGTTTTGCATCAATTGTCGTCACGCATAACAGGTGTTGAGATTACGTTTTCTAATAGCGATTTGATGACAGGGTAAAGGCGGAAAAAGGTTTCACTGAAGCACACACAAGGTAGAAACTACCAATGGCGCCTGAAATATTGCGGTCAAATGTGCCCATGTTATCCTAACAATATATTGTGGTTAGTACGAACCAGACTTGTGCCTGGATCTAGAAGTTGGATCTGGGATCCCAGTGGATCCCTATGCGTAAAAATTCATGAAGATCTGGGATCCTTGTGAGTTGTGGATCCCTCGAGAAAAAAAAATGTTTTAGGATCTGGGATCTCAAAGGATCTCTAATTTTGACCGATTTGCATGCAAAACATTTTGAGCTTTCAAATTGTCATGTTATTAAAATGTGTAAGAGGGACAAGTACAAAAATGAAAAATCATAAGGCGTACTCAGAGATAAAAATTGGTGATTTTTTTATAAAAAATCTGTATTTTTCCTTAGTGTTTGGGACGTGGAAAACGTCACATGTGGGCTTTGTTGCTGATTTGTTAAATGTAACAAAATTGTACATTAGGCGTATTCAGGTAAAAGCACCGTGGGGGGCACCAATGTGCGGAAACACCTTTTATATCTTGCTTATTTGAAGTTGGGCCTAAAATTGACGAGAATATCGCCTCCCATTTTAATGTACCCGAGTTCACCTCTGCCCAAAAATATATATAATCCCAATTTAATGTATGATGTATAAAGCATCGACTTAGTTTCTGAGGTTTTTTTTCCAACCGCAAACTACGAAGGAAGTAATGGCGCCGCACACCCGCATTCGTAACGAACCTCCCAAAAACATGACCTGGAGCCGTCTCTGCTGCGGCGATTTTTTCCAAAATTTCCAAAGAACACGCGTCATTCAATTTAGAAAAGTCGCGAAAGTTTCAAGACGATAGACGTAACGGTTCAGAAGCAGCGGGGCAAAAACTACCGGGGGTGGGGCAGAATCTGCCCCCCGCAGGAAATAGGGTTAATCGACACCGGTGCTCCACGCCAATTTTGAACCGACGCGAAAAGGGGCGAGGATTCGTACTTAAGATCTCAAAGCTACGCTAGTTAGCTTTAAACGTCGTATTTTCATTTGAAGTTGAAAACATGCTTCAGTGACGCCTTTTACATACTTTAGCAGAGCCGTACAATCGTAATGTTACCTACCAATTTTGCTCCCACTAGGGGGCAAAATTTGGTCACTGGGAGGGAGCCAGCAGTCACTGTGGGGGCATTTGCTCCCCATTAACATGCTGTCCGCGGCTATACAGTACAGTAAAAAAGTGTCAGGTACTTGAAATAAATTTTGCATAGGCTATCGATGTACCATATAAAATATTATTATGCTCGCTCGTAGTCGAAAATTAATACGGGTTTCAACTGCGTGGCCCACGTGGGCAAATCAAATTCCACTGGGGGCAATTGCTTTCACTGGGGGGGGCAAATTGCCCCCCAGTTAACATGTTATCCGAGGCCGCAACGCATTGCGCAGCGGCGCAGCCTTTTGGAAGACAAAAAACGTACTGGATTTTTTTCCGTGCATGCAAAACGCGTCTGGAACAGTTTCTTTAGAAAAGGAGCAGAATTTTATTTGTAAACAGAATACGAGTAGGTGCTGATTTTGGGCCCATTTCAGTCGCTTTTGGAGATGGCTCCCCATTGAACTGCATTTGGCAGTTACTAAATTGTATCGATGCTTATGTCCCTACCCGGACAAAAAGTACATTTTCGCTATATAACCACAGTGCCTCCGTGCCAGTTCTGCAGAGCACAGTGCGGGCAATGATGGAGTTCTGTGCGACATTTTGTGTCGGCTGGTCACAGTGCCGGTATTCACGACGAAGTGTGGGATCACGGCCCAACGGCTCCCCCGTCCTGTGTCTGTTTGTTACGACGATGTGTGGGATCACGGCCAAACGGCTCCCCAGTCCCGTGTCTGTTTGTTATAACGATGTGTGGGATCACGGCCCAACGGCTCCCCCATTCCGTGTCTGTTTGTTACGACGATGTGTGGGATCACGGCCCAACGGCTCCCCCGTCCCGTGTCTGTTTGTTACGACGATGTTTGGGATCACGGCCCAACGGCTCCCCATCCCGTGTCTGTTTGTTACGACGATGTGTGGGATCACGGCCCAACGGCTCCCCCGTGCCCGTGTCTGTTTGTTACGACGATGTGTGGGATCACGGCCCAACGGCTCCCCCGTCCCGTGTCTGTTTGTGTTACGACGATGTGTGGGATCACATGTCTGTTTGTGTTCGACGACATGATGCAATGCACTGTGAGGTGGACGCCTTCCGAGAAAGATCGCTCTTCTGACGGCGGTTCATTCCGCCCACACTGCCAGATACATGTCCGTGTAGACTGCACAGCACGGCGCAGCTCGAGCTCACTCTCACAGTCACAGTCCTCAGTCACAGAGCTTCTAGTACGCCTCACTGAGTCGAGCTCGAACCGTCGCACACAAGGATAACTCGGTAATATGGGTGGTCATTTTTTATTATTATTTTCTGGGTAATAGGTCGTGTTTTGCTCAACTGTGAACGGATTTCGAAGCATCAAACACCGTTCAATAGATAAACGGCCCGTGGATCCGATACTTGGTATGGTAAGGGTCGCCGAAAATCAGAGGCGTCAAATGGGCGTCACGCCACCTGTCCTGACCTGTCATCCCGCACCTATTTTACTCTCCCTCTCATCTCTTCCGTCACCGCGATCGTCACTTCCGACGCTGCCGCGTCCGCTTCCATCTTTGCTGACTCACTAGCACCTGGCGTGAGACGGCGGCCCGCGGCAGTGGCGGTGCCCGGTGGAGCCCCCCCTGGCAGGGCGAGTGAGAGCTGGTGCGCCCTCTGGCGGTGCGAGGTAAAAATAGCGCCGGCCCACCAGAGTCCGACAGATCAACAGTTGCGTCGAGCCGCGGGGGAGCCAGTGAGATTCGAGGTGCGAGGAGTGTGTTGGAGGATATAAGTTTAAGTGTTGTGGTGTGGTAGGAGAAGTGAGGGCGGCAATAAGGCAAGAAAGGAGTGAGGTTTCACAGCGGGTTAGGGTATAAGAGTTTGGTCGTCGTCGCATTCATTTAAGAGAAGTTTCTTTAGCAGCAACTCCGTTGTGATCCAAGACATCCGCTTGAATTGGTTTGGTTATAACCTCATCCCTATTATTCATCCAATAGTCGGTCCTCCATCCTCTGTCAGGCCAAGTTAACCCCGGTCTGGGGGTCGCTGGCCACCAGGCATGTCGTGGTTTCCGAACCACCTCCCGGTAGTGGTGGCCGCCTTCATGGCTTAGACCTTCCTCGCAGCCTCGCCCTGTGGGGAAGGGCCTTGCAAGTCCAGGGACGGTTGCCCAATCGGCGTTCCATTTAGAAACACTTAAGCACTTCTCCTTCATCAAATCGCTGCGTGATGGTCCGAGGGGACAGAAGCGGCCTTATCCTAACCAAACCAAACCAAACCAAACCACAATTTCCTCAAACGTGCCCTCTTCTGTGGCCCTGGCGCAAGGTCAAGATCAAAGTCACGTTAAGGTCACGCTATTCATGGATTTAGCTAGGACACGGTGAGGTAGATGCGGCCATTAGGTCACGGTGTGCTAATATGGGAGTGATCAGGTCATTCTTTCGATTCGGAAGCTAGGGCGTGTGTTAAGGGTCAGAATTATCTGGCGGTCTTTTTACTGTCTTAGCACGTGCTTTATCTGCTGGTCATAAAGGACTGTTCAGGTCTCGGATCTGCTAATGGTGCGGGATTTTTGACAGTCATCAACGAATTCTGCCTAGTGTTTGTCTTGCTCGTTTGGTTTTCTTATGTTTATTTTAGAGTCTCTCGATTTTCCTCTGATAGATAACATGTCGGTTATTTAATGTCATCCGATGATATGAGTTAAAGGTAAATAATAACTTTTCTTAATAACCATTTCTTAGGCTTCCGTTATGGTATAACAATTATTTGAATTAAATCTAAGAATTGAATAAAATTATTCCCAAATTCAAAGTAGTACGTTTGCAAAAAAAAGCAAGTACCGAGTGAGGTTCATGAAGGTCACTGAAAACGTTGTCCTTCCCTACGTCCTATACATAAACAAGTCAATGGGTCAGAAATGAAGTAAGTGCGCCAAGACGCGTGACAACGTCCCTGATTTGTTAATGAACACAAAACAGCCGACACTAAATAGGCCGTCGTGGGTGACGCAATTTGAGCTTCCGATTTAATTGCATTTTTTTTTTTGGGGGAGGGGGCAATACTGATTTTTTACCATGATGGTATAAACCATAGTATTGTATACAGCCAGATACAAAGTAATACACAACTTGTTATGCCGAAAATGTATGAAACAATTTCAAAACCAGTACAAATTGGCCGCCATAGGGGGCCAAAGTTAACTACTGATTTGGTTTCCTTTTTAATGGCTGTCAAATGTAAAAGATGAACGGTCATATCATGGAAATAAGCAGGATTCAAACTATATTTTGCACTCCATTGCGTAAGAAAACAAGACGGGAAACATTACGAATTATAAAAACAAAAATGATGACGTGACTGGTCACATCATTGCTGACGTTACCATCACACATTTCCGGTTGTAATTTTACCATCCGTTTCCCTTCTACCACTAATCTGTGAGATATTCAAGTCTCTTCTGCCAAGCCAATCACATTTGACTGACGCCCCAACATCACCCCACCACCGCTGCCCGAGATGACGTCGCGAATGACGTCACGGTCCTCCCAGACCAGAGAGCAAGGCCTGCATACTGTCAGCGTCGCTTGGTAGTCCTGACTGTGCCGGCGGCCACTGACGGTACGGACTGGCAGGCGCGTTGTTTGTTATTTCTGCGGCGTATCCTCGTTGACTCGGATAGCTCGACTCGGTGATGTTGGTCAGTCAGTCAGTACCGCTGCACGGTGGACTGCACTGGGATCACGGGCTGGTAACCTATCTCTGTTCACTGACGCACCCAGACTGGCCAAACTGTAGGTTTTGTTACGAAAAACAATTTTAAAGGTATGGCTGAACTCCAAAAATGATTAAAATTTCATTTTTGTGTGCATTAAACACTGGGTCGAAATAAACACGTTACAAATGTTTTTGGATTTCCTTTAAAAAGGAAATATGTCAATTTTATGTCAATATCAGCCAATTTGGAGTTCTGATGTTTCCCTTGATCGGCTCCTGTGAATATACTTAGTACGACAGTTTGTTTCCTGTTCGCTGGTCAGGGGAGTGATTTGTTGCTTAAATTAATCATTTGTAGAAATGCCCGAAACTGCTGCATGTAAATATTTTTCCTGGAAGACGCGTTTCGTCCCCCAACAAGGAAGCTCCCGGTAAACTTAGCTGCAGCTTCAATCGACGCTTATTCCCGATTTTAAACATCCTGTCGCCCATTCGCTTCGTTCTGTTGACCAGGTTCTCTGTAAACAGAGGCGCTGGATTTGGGCGGCGTCCAACTCCGCCTGTGTGGCCTTCTGGCAGCGGCTTGGACGGCCCTGCAGCTGGAACTGAACCAGAGTTCGTGGGGGCCATAGCGGGGGGAGGTTGGCAACGGCGTAGGCATACCCGCTTCGTAGAATCTACCAAGACGGCTTGGCCCTCAGCGATGCGGGCGCTACGGCAACGTAGAGTTTGTAAAAAGACGGCTGCCAATGACGAACGGGTGCAGGCCATTCCCAGAGCGTATAGAGTCTGCATAATCAACTGCAGCCGCTTGGCCTCGGATGGCCCTGCTCGAAGTCACCATGCCAGCTCTGCACGAAGATGCGTGCATAGCGCGTTAGAAACTGATCCCTGCACTATGTGCAGACTCGCGCTCGGTGAACCGAGCCCTGAACCGTGCTCGGTGAACCGAGCCCTGAACTGCACGCAGATGTGAGTCGCGGCGGATCCCGGTGATCCTCAGCGCGCAGATGTGGTCTAGAAAAAACGCCGGCTGGCAATTCGGCGCCTGTCAGTTGAACGCCAATTTGTATCAGTTCTGCAGGCTTGTCGCATGTATGGCATGGGCTATTGATCAGATACGTGACTCGGTTTCGTCATCCGTTCTGAATCGTTATTTATCCGTATTCTTTCAGGATCGATGTGGATTTGGTTTGTATTGCCAGAAAGCTAAATGACTCATTTTCATAAGAAGATTACGCATTGGTTAACGCGTCTCGCAACGTAGATTTTTCCGCTTCGTCTCATTGCTTCTTTCGCTTTCCAGTTTATACAGGACGGTAGTGCAAATCCTGACACGAAAATGTATGAGGCGAATCTAATCAACCAGGCGTCTTTGTCTAGCCGCAATAACTTAAATCCCCCTCCGCTTCTGTAATCTCCATGTTATATGTAATAATGATGTGTTCAATCATTCATCGCCTCCCCGTGTTCNTCAACTCAAATCTAAGGTTAAGGTGGCAGTGTCCCTTTTAAAGGAAATTAACTATTTTGTACCAAAGTTCAAAGTCATTTACATCTTCTTTTGAAGCACAGAAAGTCATAACAATTAAAAATATGCACCACTTTTGAAATTTGCACCACTTCTCGCAATCTATACTGAATATGCGAATCAATGTTTTCGAAATGCCTATATTGCTTTGGAAAAATATGGTATTATGTCTAAAAAAATAGTCAAACCCTTGTCACATTCAACATTTCCAAATACGAATACCACATACCAATACATTCACAGCGAATCGGCAAGGTGTCTGTTTTATTTTAAGTTCGGTACCACCGCTGTGTAAATAGAACCACCGCTATTCTAAAGAAAGCGGAGAAGAATCAAACGATTGCCGAAGCATTGTCACGTGATTCCTCGGACTTGTCAGCACTGTCGCCACCCTGGCCTCCGTCGCCAGTCGCCCCCTCGTGCCGCCCCCGCCCGTGCCGCCCCCGCCCCGCCCAGAAGAGAAACACCAGCTGCTCGTCCATCGGACGCGATGCTCCCGCGCCACCATTTCACCGCTTCGCGCCACCGTTTCACCGCTTCGCGCCACACTGGGTGACACACTGGCCATCAGTGAGACGTGAGTGGTCAGCCGTCAGCGACATCGCTTTGTATGCACACTCTGAAAGTCAAAATCGGCTATGGTGATGAGAGCTTTATTTGCTCAATCGTTATTTTCAGGGGGGTATTTAAAGGTAATTTTGAAAGCTTCCTGAAGTAAATCAAGTTCATTAATTACGCCTGAATCTGGAGATTGTATCATTTTTTGTCGTAAAAGGCCGATGATATGTAATCTGTACCGTTAAACTTTAAAAAAGAAAGAATCGCGAGAAAAACAGATAGAAATGATACTGATGTCGATTGATTGAGATTATTGAGCAGCTAGATCGACGGATATTTTTTCCTATATATGTCTTGTCCAAGGGCATGCGCTTTGTGAATCCTTTTCGTTGAGGCCAGGCACAGTTTTTTGACAAGTCATGACTGGACGATATTTTACGTTTTGGCGACGCTATTGGCACCACACCAAAGCATCTTACACGCTGTTGGCGCCAAATCAAGGTATAACCATCTGGTAGGAATAAAGGGGACTTTTCTCTGCGCTACTAACTGCTGATACATTTTTGATCATTATAGACGGATTCAGTTATCAATGCTTAGGAGTCCTTTTAGACTTACACCACTCTCGGTCGCAGGCAGATCAGAATGCATTTGCCATAAATGCGAGGTGTGACCTATAAAAGACCGAGGTATGCGGATCTACTTTTGTAGTTTCATCTATCTACAATCCCTATTCAAATGGGGCTTAAGGCCATTGGTTCCGTATATATCGGTCCTCACACAACTTAACACCAAAGGTGCGCGCGAATCCGAAAGGCTGGACACGGTCTTTCAGCCCGTGACATCAAATGGCCTGAGTAGTTGCGGCCATTGCCACAGTTGATGGTCATGTCGGTCAGTGCCAACAGCGAGCGCTGAAGCGACTCATTCCCACATTGACGGGTGTGGGAATATCCAGAGCGTCGGCCTTCCGACCGAACTAATTGGGCGCACGACAATCTGGAAAACATAACAAATGGCGAAGTGAGCGGTTTGATCTAATGTTGTGATATTTTAGTACACAGACTTGTTACCAACTGAGTCGATTGACCCAACTTACATCGTCTTCCTTCCAGTTTCCACGCATCCTCCGACGACCCTATTCCTGAGTTGAGCACAGGAACAGATGATGCCTTCGAAGTGTGTCTTCAGTAAAAAAGTGCGTACAGCATACCCAGTAGGAAGAACCCACTACAAGTATAAGTGCAACTTGACTGGTAAGTGACATACCCTGGATATACTGGATATTGTATTGTATTGTATTGAATTAAGAGATAATCCTCAATGTACTCGAGGCTATTACAATCTCTTTTTGCTCATACATTTCTCGCTACACTTTCACTCTCCTTAGCGCGGTATCATAACATAATCAACACAAAACACAACATACTACACACATCTATATCGTAACAGCGTGGTTTAAGCAAGTGAGTCACGTATCACACAGATTTATAACCAGAGAGTGACATCACTCAAGTGTTACTTCCGGTTTCAGAGCTCAGGTGGCTTTGTGCGGCCAAAGCTGCACTTGTAAGCGCGAATAGCTGCGTTTGTACGAGAGTTATACCCGCGGCTGGAGCACTTGCAAACGTCGTCCGTGGATAGTCTGCTATAACCGTGCTCGTTGTCTGGACCCGGTATGTTAACCGCACGGCAGGGTAAATAGACTCGATTGATAGCATTTGTTTGGAGTCTGTTAGTACAAAGTATGCATTGCTACGTGGCGCACCTAAATACTGAGGCAATATCACCCAGCATTGAAGCAGTGAAGACCAGGCTACATTATGCGTGATCGTTCCCGAAAGTCCGCACGGGCTTAGCAAGTTTGCATGTTTTGTGTGACGGGCGTTTGGTATTTTTTAGTATAGTGTTTAACATGGCAATGCAACTGATCCTTTGATGAATACGCATCAGTGCTTGAGTGCTCAGGCTCAAAGAAGTCAGGGATTTCACGTGGGCCAATACTCAATAGTTAATGCTCCAGAGGTCACCAAGTCAAAAGGTCACGATTACATTTTCTTAATACAAAGTGAATATCTTTGTATCGGTTGAAAATAGAGCAAAAATAAAAACACTAACGCGTTTGCCTCGTCAATGTGCTTTAAACAGTATTAATCACGACCTAGTTAGGTCAACTTAAAAATTAAACCTCAGGCCAAGGTCATTTGGTGACCCATGTAGGTAATGCTGCATATGGGGCGATGCACCTTAGAGTAGTTGACGAGATAAACGCATTGAGGCCATTTGCGCTTATGTTGCTTTATTCTATTAATATTTATTTACAAAAAAGTTTGCCGGCTCTGCGCTACCAACTGTCCCAAAATAAGCATTTCTGAGAAGAAAAAACAAAAAAATAAGATTCTGATTTTGTTTTGCCTGATTTTGTCCTTGCATGATTGCGTCTTTTGCAGAATTGCGTACTTCCGTGCTTCGTCTTTTTCAAGTTTGCGTGACATTTCATGCGGACTTTGCGTGCTGTTCCAGTGTAGCTCAGACAATGCATTTTCTATCAGCTGAACATTTTCAGGCTCCGCAAAATACACAAACATGTAAAAGCCGTGCGTACTTTGCAGAAATATTGCATAGTGCAGCCTGACCTTTAGCCCTCAAAATCGCATAAGCCATATTCGCCAGAAAAAGGTGAACAGCATAGTTAAACAATGTCATAAAATTATATCTGGTTTTCAAAAGTGTTCGTAGTAAAGAACCCTCGAATACCTTTGCTTTCAGTAAACACTCTCGTTGTTCGGATTGATGTCCTTTCACTAAATCAGTCATTTAGTAATATGAAAATCGAATCAGCGTAAACCAACCCTTCCGAGAACCTTTAACATTTTGTTACTAAATCGCGCTCGGGGATGTGTCGTACGTTGAGTTCATTGATTGAAACTCAGTACCGTGTATACAGTTTCTCCAAAATGTCTGTTATCAGCCGCCGAAGAAAATAAAAAAAAATATCAAGGAAAGATGCCACCGAGTTTGAAACTGAATCTAATAACAAACGTTCATTGCTTAATGATATTTGCTATTTAAAGCTATTTAGTCCCGACTATGTAAGACCTGCTAAGATATACGCATTTCGGCGAAATGGCCCTTCAAGCAGAGACATTCTACGACTATGTAGCAACACAACCAGAGCACGGCAACGCCTTTCGCCGCGACAAATGCTCCCCGGCTTCCTTTTGAAACATTCGGGCCCACGTCGTCCACATGGTCCGCTAAAATAACTGCCGTTTTCCGGAACGCTTGTATCTCGGCGGGCGGCGCCGCAGGACGTCCGTGACGTCATGATGACGCGCGCAGTGCTGCCACGTGACGGCCGGGACTCTGATGTGCCGCTTCCCGCCGCTCCCGCCGCGTGCAACGCCGAGACAACTCCGGCGCAGATGCGACATTTTCTCTGGCGTCCCCGGGCCATGCAACATGACGGTGCACGTGCGGGTACTTTCCTCCGGAGAGGAGACGGGGTGGCGACTGATCAGTCACCTGTTTGAAGAATGGTGTGCATTCACGGGCCATTGTGGTGTCGGCACACAGCTCGGGTTACACATCACGACGCCACAACAGATGGGATTCATTTGTCTTCCGGTTGTATTATATCAGCAGCGGACAGTTGCAAATGTTACGCAAGATAATGTGTCAGCGCTTTAGTTTGATGAATCTTTAACATTCCAACAATATTTTCTGATTAGTAGTTTTCTCGTGAGACCTACGAACCACAGGCGTCAAAACTGGGTGGGGGGACGGAACGGAACGTTTCCTCGTTTGTTTATATTTATACATTAGACCATGGGATTGCGGGCTACAGGGCAAAAATTAGGCAAGAGCTATTGCAATCCTATCATCTCCCGCCCAAAAATCTCGGTTGGTGGCGGCGCCTCTGTTGCGAACGATTCCTGCATCTTCACTCGGTGGAAGGTGCCATTAAGTCAGTTTCGTGTTGTTTTCAAGTGTAACTTTATTGTTGAATAATGTTTTGCTACCAAGTACAAATTTTAGGTTAGTGTTACGGAGCGGGTGCGCGCGCCCATGAATTTCATGCAATTTTGAACAAATTTATTTTGGATCTGGTCCGACCGTATACGGACGAGAGACTGATTAGCTTTATCTGAGTAGGAGTTGACACCCCTCGAATAAATAAAACGTTTTGGATATTCTATTTTTTGCTTATCATTGAATTTGAAAAACTTAATTGAGGCGAGCTTTTCAGGACCATGCAGTTGAGCTTATAAAGGTAACCTCTTGTTCGAGAGATGACATTAGCCAATAAAAGGATTGGCTAACAAGCATGAGTCTAGCCAAGCACGTTATCACTTAAAACCACTCTTCCGATAAATTGCCATAACTGGCACTACGCTGAACACACAAAACATGGACTCATTTAAACATACCTCTCACTTGCGAAACGATTAACGATGACCTGCAAAACATCGATTGCCCAGCTCATCGACTGATTACAACACCTCTCCAGTCATCTTAGCAGGGTCTGACTGTTCGAGAGCAATGCTGAGCAGTGCGCGTCGCGTGCTGGGCCGGGCTCGACCGTATCCCGTGTCGACCGCGCGTCCATCTGTCGCTCTTGACGGAGCTACGGAAAAGCGGCCCACTGGCAACCGTCGGGACTCGAGGGGCGGCCGGGTGGACGGACTCAGACGCACACGCGGAACGCGCGCTGTGGTGGTGAGGAGTGCGGATCAACTTGTTCGGTTAGAGCTGAGTGAGAGAGACAACGCCACTGTGATCTGAACCTGCGGCAGTGGTCGCCGAATACTGACCGAGATCCCCTGGACGGAGACGGCGTGGGGTATTCACAGAAGCGACTGGAGCCGCGTGTATAGAACATTGGATACGGACCGCTGCTAGCCCACGGTGAGTAGGTTCCCGTGACGGCTGTCAAGGTTGTAGCTTGCAGCGGGCTAACACTGAGTGGTATGGTGAGGATAGGAGAGTCCCAGATCGCGATGTGAATCTCGTCATTTATAGTTATATTCCGTTTACATGCGAAGATGAGCATATCAGATATTTGTTGCATATAGGATTAAACTTTCACGAAATTGTAACGTCAAGTTATGACTGGACGAGCACATGGTGCGCATTTTCAGAACTGGTGAAGCTGGATGTCCTCCGCTTTAACATTTGCGACATTAATTTAGCAGAACGTATTACCTTCAAGACTAGCGAACTGGATTTACCTGGAGCTCTGAATATTGTACTTACCAGCAGACATGTGCCTGGATCCGGGATCCAGCTGAGATCTGGATCTATGTGTCCTGTGTCCCTGGATCCACATGGGACACCAGATCCAGGGAAACAATAAGCCGAGGGATCCACAAAGATCCTAGATCCTGTTATATTTGATGTCGAGAGATCCACTGTGATTCCAGATTTAGGTTTGGGATCCAGGCACGCTGGTAGATACATACTTCTTGCTAATTGTATAATACCTATTTTAAAATTAATTAAAATATCTATGTTTGCTAATAAGTACAACTAACAAAGTAATTTGCAGGAAGTTTATCTGCATAGTACATACTATAGATCTGAGATGATTGAAACTCTGATTGAGGTTGATCATAATTATTAAATGGAATATAATAACCAGTAACCTCGTACTAATTAAAAGAGATAAAATTGCAAAAATAATATATTGGATATTTCGCCGTTGCGGCTTCTTCAGCAATCAAAAGCAATTCAGCAATTTTTGCTGAAGAAGCCGCAACGGCGAAATATTCAATATAATTTTTGTCATTTTATCTCTTTTAGTTAGTATGAGGTTACTGGTTATTATATTCCATTTAAATAGTACATACTATATACGTAGAATAGGGACCACAAGTTTTGATGTTTGTCCCCAAATTTTGTGTTTAAACATCTAAGGCTTGTTTTAGATTAGAGAATAGAGATCCACTAAGATCCCAGATGGTGCGCATTTTCATTTCTTCGCATTTCTTGAAACATTTTACGCCGAGGGATCCAGAAGGATCCCAGATATTCATGCATTTTACGCAATGGGATCCAGTAACCACTGGGATTCAAGATCTTTATGCATTTTATACAGAGGGAGCCACTGTGATCCTAGATCAAACTTCGGGATCCAGGCACAAGTCTGCTTACCAGTGGATGTTTTGAGGACATTTAATGGCACGTGCTTGGCTCACCATATAGCCTGTCTCGGTCAGCTCTGACAGGTGCACATAAACAGATCGTAGCAAAATGGCTAGGAATCACCAAGCGGAACTTAATGCAAAATCGCTTGCGGGTCCCTAAAAGTTACGTTTGATAGATTTTAACCTCATTCTTACCATGCAACGCCATAGGCCTAATGTTAAAATTTAATCAACTTGGGGATCGGGCCCTCCCAAGAGATATAAAGTTCACCCCGGTATGAAGCACTTCTAACCTCGAAGTGCTGCACTGTACTAAGCCTAGGCTGTTAAACACAAAAGTCTGACAAATGGCAGAAAGAAAATCAAATCATGGCATGGGAGAACCCGAATTGTGGATAGTTTTCGTTTACAGAGTATACCTAAAGGAACGGCGTGAAAATAGGGGGCAGTGAAACTTTGATGTTTTTAGAGAAACACATTCCCCATGTGCGAAGCCTAGGCTTCGTTTGCAGGTCTGAGTTTTTTTGTCGTGAGATACTTTATGCTGCATGTCAAATTTTATTATTCAACCAAATTAAATATTTAGCAAAACTTTTGACCAAAAAGTATAAGCGGTAGTGACCCGCTGCGCCTATGTATTCATGTGCTTTGTGCAATACATATTTAATATTTCTCATACCTCTCTTTTGGGTTTACATGTTAAATGTCCTATTCAACAGTGCAGAATAAGAGTGTGGAAAAAATATTATTCTGCACTCTTATTCTGCACTCTAGAAGGCTCTTTCATTTAGGGGATTAAACATTTTTGACTACGGTATGATAAATACCTTTCTGAACTCTGCTGGTCATGACAGTCTCGGTGTAAAAAAAATGGCACTCGACCTTCGTCTTCGTGCCAAATCATTTAACATCGACTGGCAGTCATTTTCCCAGCATACGTTGTCAAAGATAATTCTCATATCCTCTCTTTTGGGGTTAACATATTAAACTTCCTTATTCAACAGTGCAGAATAGATGTGGGAAAAATGTTATTCTGCACTCTAGAGGCTCTTTCATTTAGGAATTAAACATTTTTAAACTAGTATTGCAGAAATACCTTTCTGAACTCTGCCTAGTCATAGACCAGCCCCAACCAGTTTGACATTCTAAGTGATGACGTACAACCAAAAGTCTGGCCCTTTGGCTTCCAACACAAGAGCAACGGGGAATTGCGATTTTGGGCATGATCTCCTGAAGACCCACTTGAGAAAAATGTTGGTTACCATACTTTTGGTATTCGTGAAGTGTACAGATCCAGAAAATGGGTTCAGTTTGATCAAATTGGCCTCATTGAAATACTCGATTCTAACAGCATTAGTGCCACTTTTGGCCGTATTAGTGCCACCCGTGGCTTCAGTATCAGTGACGTCATGATCTGCCTTAACCTTATGTTCTAAGTAACTGGTTCTATAGAATGCCAGTCCTCGGGTCAAAAAAGATTTAGCACTCGACCTTCGGTCTCGTGCCAATAATTTTACACCTCGACGGCAGTCATTTCCAGCTCGTTCAGAAATATATATTCAGATGTCAAAATGAACAACCTAGGTTTGCATAATCATGGCAAACACATTAATGGCAATAATTTACTTCATCCGCTTAGTGCATTTAATATGGATAACAAATAGTGCCTATTGCTCAGCTTGTAAGCAACTATTGCTCCGCTTGTATGCAATACTACCATTGTACACTACAGCAATTATTGCGTTTAGTTTTTCCTAACCTAAAGGCACTCCTCTCTTCAATAACTACTTTCTACATGATAGTGTAGCATAATATTAGTATCAGCTGACAATTACGGTTTTGCATCAATTGTCGTCACGCATAACAGGTGTTGAGATTACGTTTTCTAATAGCGATTTGATGACAGGGTAAAGGCGGAAAAAGGTTTCACTGAAGCACACACAAGGTAGAAACTACCAATGGCGCCTGAAATATTGCGGTCAAATGTGCCCATGTTATCCTAACAATATATTGTGGTTAGTACGAACCAGACTTGTGCCTGGATCTAGAAGTTGGATCTGGGATCCCAGTGGATCCCTATGCGTAAAAATTCATGAAGATCTGGGATCCTTGTGAGTTGTGGATCCCTCGAGAAAAAAAAATGTTTTAGGATCTGGGATCTCAAAGGATCTCTAATTTAAAACAAGCTTTATATCTTGAAGCACAATAGGCAGGGACTGACATAAAAATTTCGGGTTCCTATTTTGCGTATGTATTATGTACTATTGTACTATGTAGATAATTAGTATCGTCAAATTACCTTGCAAGTTAAAACTTCTATCAAGCAAGTACATTGTAAATACATTTTCAATATGACAAAATTAGCGAGAAGTGTGCACCTCCCAGCGTGCCTGGATCTCGAAGTTAAATCTGAGATAACAATGAATCCCTCAGCATAACATATTTCAAGATCTGGGATATTTGTGGATCCCACGGCTTATTGTGTACCTGGATCTGGTGTCCCATGTGGATTGGATCCCGAGACACAGGACACAGAGTTCCAGATATCAGATGGATCCCGGATCCAGGCACATGTCTGGTACAAACATAGGTTGTCACAACAAACAAATTCATTTTAACAGACAAAAAGAGATATTTGCAGAATAAAATTACACTGTCACGAGACTAACACAAAAGCGAATTACTGAGCTCCTGAAGTCGTAAGGACACATCACTATGCAAAACACCTGGCACATGGTACCACAACTCCCAGACGGATTGGTCAGTCCGACCTCAATCGTCTGTACCTACCAACACGCACGTGAATGACTTCGCACGCAAATGGCTTTCTGCGCCGGCCGGCCGCCGTCGGCCTGTGACTGCCCCGGGCGACGTTATACACTGTAACCAGAAGTTTGCACCATGGTACAAAACCAGCATGTTTTCTCGGCTTATTTTAAGCAGGCTAAATGGGTGCTAATTAGCACCCATTAAGCCTGCTTAAAATAAGCTGAGAAAACATGCTGATTTTGTACCATGGTGCTAAACGTCTTTAACAGTGTAGCACCAATTTAGCATGCTTAAAATAAGCGGAGAAAACATGCTGTTTTTTACTATGGTGTTGAACTGTTTAACAGTATAGGACAGCGCCAGGTTAGCCGGCGGTAGGACAAGACCACGGCGACTGGTGACGCAGGGTCTCCGACGTTAAACGGATTACCAAATGTTTCAACTTTGTATTGGTTTTGA
Source organism: Semibalanus balanoides (assembly GCA_014673585.1). Classification (NCBI taxonomy): domain Eukaryota; kingdom Metazoa; phylum Arthropoda; class Thecostraca; order Balanomorpha; family Balanidae; genus Semibalanus; species Semibalanus balanoides. The sequence continues at coordinate 37,649 of VOPJ01008489.1, forward strand.
AATGAGATAATAATTATCTTTGGTAGTTTTTGAAAGTATATAAACTTATAGAACATTTTCTAGCAAACTTTACGGTTGGTAAGCAATTGAATATACAATTTGCAAATATACGTCGAGGCTAGTGCCGCCGCTGATTGGCTGACAGCGACTTCAAGATTGTTGGTACTGGGAGAAAAAACTACTTGTATTTCTCGAACCTTGGCTAACCGAACCTGCTGCTTGTACGATAACACAATACTTGTTTGTATTCAAGTCGACAGAACTTTCTACAGAGATTGTGCCAATTATCTATCGTTCGCTATAGCTCACTGCTCAAGAATGACGTCATTGTCCCAAATTAAACAAGCTTTTTTAAGTTCCAAATTAAACTTTTTCTTTTCGAGACTTTTCGAGAAACAAATATCATCATCGTTTTCAGCAGCACTTACTTCATATTTTGTAGTACAATGGGCGTATATTTGACAACTTTCAGAAAGGTTAAACATTAAACATTCCCTTTAAAGAGAAATATTCACCTTTTCCCACATAAATGAAGTTATTACTTGAAATCAACAGACAAGATCAAAATTTATTCGAAGTTCATCGCATTTTCGATGCAAACTTTCCTACCGAAAGATATTTCAAGATAAAGTTGATAAGCGTTCCACACTTTTAACGACCGGTACTTGCAAGTATTTTTAGTCCTCATCAAACCGCGGGCTTTTTCTGTAACGCTTTTTGCGCAATGGAGGTGAAACATATTTTGTGTTCCGCTTGTTGCGATTAGATGCCCGTCGATCCTCTGCAAGTAATAGCCATTGAATGAAAAGGTAGCCAAATGAACAGTTCACCGATGCGCTTTTACGGCGGCCTAGTTAATGGTTCCGACCATAATTGCTCGTAAATTGTTTCATTTATTTTCAAAATTAGGAGTTTTAGGAGTTTTCAAAATATATAGTTTTGTCTCTGCCTGAAGACAACACTATGCTTTACATAATCATGCAAAGCCATCATTTTTCCCACCAAAAAATAACAAACATAACAAACTGGCAATCAAATCGAAGAAGCTCATTGATGCGCTTGGACGGCGACCTATTTAGTGTAGGCGATTATGTGTTTATTGACCAATCAGGGACGCTGTCATGCTTATTGGAGCAGTTACTTCATTTCTGGTCGATGATTTGTTTAGGTACATATAGTCATAGGACGAAGAGCAGGACAACGTTGTCAATGACCTTTATGAAGCACAGGTATATCGGTGGTAAAATATTGTCAGCTTTGTATTTTTTTCCATACTTACAACTTTGAATAAGGGGTTAATTGTATGTAATCATTACATTCAAATAATATTATTGCTATACCATAATGAAAGCCTAAGAAATTGTTGTTAAAAAGTGAATACTTCCCTTTAAAGGCGCCTCTTCCGGCCGGACACTATGCCTATGGGATCGCGCGTCTGAGTGTGCTCTAGCCATACTACAGTGTTTCGGGATCTGTCGCAGGACGAAAAGATATTACTGGAAGTCTGATAAAGGGCTCAGAAATGGCTGCATGCATTTTTTAGGAATGTCTCTTCCTTTATTTTCCTATGCTGTCTCGCAATCCCACCATAGTTAAAGGATAATCCACCGAGGCAATCGTTTCACTGACAGGTATACCACGTTATAATATTGATAATTATCATATGTCTTAGTATGTTTTTAGCATTCGCGCGAGCGTGTGGTAAAATATTGTCAGCTCTCAGAAAATAAATCCTAAGTCAATTGGTCAAAGCTTTCGGCCCGCTGGGCATTTACATTTTACCAGGCTTTGTTTACGCAGTTTTCAAAACGGAGGTAGACATATGTTAAAATAAATACCACACTTAGGCCGATATAATTTCTTTAGGACCTCGGTCGTTATAGGATTTTTCACCCTCGACTTTTGGTCTCGGGCGGAAAATCCACCAACGACCTACATAGGTCCTAAGGAAATTGTTTTATCGGCCCCGTGTGTTATTTTATAGACAAAACATGAATGCAGGGACCAGCGAAAGGCTTCTTAATACAGATAAGCATTCGCTTGATGCTTATCAAGCGAAACGAGAGCATTGCATTGCTCTCGTTTTTAGATCCATGTCCTGTCCTAGTCTGTTATTAATCACATGAATACTTTTGTTTGAGATGGACTGCAACTCTTCATTTGCTTTCACTGCACCCCTTGCTTTGGAGAATGACCAATTAATGATAAGCAATTGATAATCATTTGCGACGCTTTTCATTCAACACGCTCCATCGGCGGTGTCTATTGTTGTTGTTTTTTGTTTTGTATCAGCAAAATAGACCAGACTCATCAATTTTCATTCCGCATAACTTTCGTAGGTCAGTGACCGTAATTTTGTTAATGGCAAAACACCACGTTCCATGAATGGCAAAGTGTCGTCAAGCTGCCAACTGAATAGCAGATCGACGAAACCAAACAACCAAGCGCACATCGCCTTGACTGTTTATAAAACATGTTCGCTAGCATAATTTAGCCGCCTTTCTTTAGCAGCGATATACTTGTTATGTGACTATAAACGATGTGGTTACGTCTCGTGTACAAACATACATTTAATATGCATGCGTGTATCAGCCAGACACTTTCGATGACTTTTGATTACCTCTGGCTATTTTTTAGTCCGATATTAACCTGAAGTCCGTCATGTCACCTGTTTGTATTATTTCGATACATTCATTTTTTGGTAAAGATAGAGAAGCAATATATTAGCAATAATCAATAATAAGCAATACTATTTTAGATTCGGAGAATTTATGATAGGCCCGTGGCCCACCCTATTTACCTTAGAAACAGCACAACATTATAGTTTCATTTTACTAGCCTGATCATTTTAAACGCTTTTCGAAAACATCGCCCATCGAAAACCTCTCTGCATTCACAAGCATAGCACACCTATCATAACATTAAAATGCTCTTTACTTATAAGCAAAGGATGCTCCATCTCTAAGTGCTACTCGATTCTCCATTGCTAAATGATCATGTACACGGACAATAATTGCTGGTTGCAGCGCGGCGTGGGCGGCAAGTTACATTAAAGGGAATATAGCACCTTGGGAAAAGTATGTAGAATGATGGAGAAGAATGCCCTGATTACGACAGCTGTGTGCGCAGCACCAAACCGCCAGCTGACGTATGAATTATAACCGCCCAGATCCAAGCTTCAGCCTCATAGGCTCCAGTCACTTATTTTGTTGACATAGTTTTACAGTCTCCATCGTTATTTAGTCTCCTGTGGGCCTTCTTGCCACCAAATAATCTTACCCGGTTTAAAAAATTAATTTCCAACCCACCATATAAAGCTACCCAGCCGGATATTTTACTATTGCACCAAGCGAAGCAGCCAATGGGTTATACCAAGTTTTGGCTGCCTTCGCTTTTGGTACAAGACTAAATATCCGGCTGGGTAGCTTTATATGGTGGGTTGGATTATTTTTTAACCGGGTAGATTATTTGGTGCAAGAGGCCACAGGTCTCCAGTCTCCAGTCTCCAAGCCAGTGCGAATCAGAGACTATCATGGGTGCCCAAACCCCAGGCCCAGCCCAGCCTAAGCCCATGAACACCAAGCCCAGACCCAGACCAGACCCATTAAAATTCATAATATTGATACCCATGCCCATTGGGGCCCATTCAGAATAAGGCAGATTCACAAAAATTGCAACCACTATCCTAGCATAGATTTGAATTCAATATTTTAACGATAAAATAATATCAGGTACCTGTTGTTGTTGACTTGTTGATTTTGCGACATACGAACACTTTGCAGTCAACATGATCATATTGGATCAGACTTAGGATCAGGACATGATTTAAAAAAAAAAATACTGTCCTATTACTTGCCACGATGTTATGTTGTTCATACAGAATTGCCAAAGTCTATTGTTTAGTGTCCTATATTATTTTAAAAATTATGGGTAAACATCTGGTTGTCACTAGAGAAAAAAAACCGCTTAGCGGACATTGGTTTATCTAAATTATCATACCCATGCCCGCCCAGTACCCAATGAAAAGTTTAAAAAAAAAAAAATGCAATACCCAACCCAGACAATCGGAAAATTAATAATGGGCAGTTCCCAATGGTGCACCCAGCCCATATAGTCCCTTGGTTGTCGCAATTACTCAAACTCAAATAGTGTCTCTCTCAAAATCAATAGGCCCCTCTCCTGGTCATGTGTATTCTCTGATATTGCATGGCAAAGATACAACGGAAATCAATGCTCTAAGCCAAACACGCCGAAACACGTGGGTATGGGACCGAAACGAACGAGAACCGGTGAAACCCTGGTTAAAACCCGTTTGGCTGAAATGGGCGTTTCTGACCCGTACGACATCTGTTAGACAATTCAGACTCTGACACATTGTGCCATTCCTTCGGATCCTCTGGGAGGGTTCTGAATTCTGATGTCAGCTGCTGCCGATGCTCAATAAGGAGGCCAACTAGAAAGCCGTGGCGGTTCGATTTGATAAATTGTGTCTTCTCTGTTAGTGATTGCACTGATTGCCGAGAGATATAAATATCACAGATATGCTGCCACTCACAGCAGGGCAATGTCAGCATTGTAAACAAAGCACTTAGAGAGACATGCTTTTCTGAAAAATATCACGAAAAAAGTTCAACATGGAATAAACTTTGATATAATACAATATGTCAAAAATATATATAAATGTCAGTATCAAACAGTATAGGTGAGATTCTTTGAAGCGTCTCCCTCTATTTATACATTATACAATATATAACTGACTTGATCACCATTCATTGCAGCGTGTCGGCCTCTGCCCGAGGGGCGATGGCGCCCCTCTATCTCCTGCTGCTGCTGCTGCTGCGGCCGGCGGTAGCCATCACCAACAGCACGACTCCGCAGCAGACGCTGACCGTGCCGGCAGGTCACACCGTCACCGTGCGGGACGCGGTGACTGCAGGTCACACCAGCACGGCCGCCGCTCCGGCTGCAACCACCGTCCGCCTGAACACGGCCACCTCGCTGGCCGAGCTGACCGAGCTCATCCTCGGGCTGGGGCAGGACTCGTTCGGTGCCGCCGAGGGCTCCGGCGAGCACGAGGAGGATCTGGAGACGGGTCAGAGCCGCCGCGTGTCCGTCTCCGTCCGACCGGATGACTCTCTGGCACTGGAGAGCAGTGAACAGGCCGTCTATAGAAACAGGTGAGTCCACGGTAGCGAGCAGGCCGTCTGCAAGGCCGGATAAGTCTAGGACAGCGGTCGCTAACAATAAGGGCTCACCTGTATGTGATAAGGGCAGTTAAACAGGCCGTCATATTTCCCTCCATATTCCCAACAAGCCGGTCCTCCTCCTCCCGACAAGCCGGTTCTCCTACCTCCCAACAGTCGGTCCTCCGTCCTCCGACAGGCCGGGTCCCCATCCTCCCCGACAGCCGGTCCTCCGTCCTTTCGATAGCGTTTCTCATCCTCCCAACAGGCACGGTCCTCCATCCTCCCGACAGCCGGTTTCTCCATCCTCCCGACAGCGCGGTCCTCTATCCTCCCGAAGCCGGTCCATCCATTCTTCTCATTAGCCGCGTCCTCGTCCTCCGACAGCCGCTCCTCCGTCCTTTCGAAAAGCCCGTCTTCTCCATCCTCCAAACACCGGTCCTCCATCCCGACAGCGGTTCTCCATCTCCCGGACAGCCCGGTTCTCATCCTCCCGACAGCGGTTCTCCATCCTCCCGACAGCGGTTCTCCCCATCCTCCGACAGCCGTTCTTCATCCTCCCGACAGCCGGGTTTCTCCACCTCCCACAGCCGGTCTCCATCCTCCCACAGCCGGGCCCCTCCGTCCATCCCGACAGGCCGTCCTCCATGTCTTTCGATAGCCGGTCCCCGTCCTTCCGACAGCCGGTTCCTCCGTCCTTTCGATACCGGTTCTCCATCTCCCCAACAGCCGGTCCTCCATCCCAGACAAGCCGGTTTCTCCATCCTCCGACTAGCCGGTTCTCCATCCGCCCGACAGCCGCGTTCTCCATTCCTCCCGCAGCGGTTCTTCCATCCTTCCGACAGCCGGTTCCCTCCATCTCCCGACAGCCGTTCTCCGTCCTCCCGACAGCGGTCCTCCATCCTCCCAACAGCGGCCCTCTATCTTCCCGACAGCCGGCCTCTATCCTTCCGACAAGCCGGTCCTCCGTACCTCCGACAGCCGGTCCTCTATCCCTCCCGACAGCCGGCCCTCTATCCTCCCCTTACAGCCGGTTTCTCCGTGCCCGACAGCCGGTTCTCCATCCTCCCGACAGCCGGTTCTTCCATCCTCCGACAGCCGTTCTCCATACCTCGCAGCCGTTCTCCATCCTCCGACAGCCGGTTCCTCCATCCTCCGACAGCCGGTCTCCGTCCTCCCGGACAGCCGTCCTCCATCCTCCAACAGGCCGGTCCTCCGTCCTCCCGACAGCCGGTCCTCCATCCTCCCGACAGCCGGTCCTCCGTCCTCCCGACAGCCGGTCCTCTATCCTCCCGACAGTCGGTTCTTCGGCGTTCCGTTTAGACCCACTTTACCACTTCACCTGGCGGAGCTGCGGACGGTCCGAGCGGACCGAAGCGGTTTTATCCTAACCAAATCAAAACCAAACCTCAACCAACCCAAACCTTACAAACAGGCCGTCTACAAGGTCAGATGACTGTAGCAGTGTAGCTAGGTCAAGAGCACTGAGCAGGGTGCAGGCTGTCAGAAATGCAGGGTAAAGAGTCGCATCACACTTTGTTCGTCAGAGTCAAGTTGTGTCGAGTCGAGTCGCCGTCGAGAGTCGAGATCGAGAGCTTGACCGAAACAGCGGTGACATATAGTGAATGAATGACGACTCTGTGGAGTCATTCTACCCTGGCTGTACCTTAAGTCATTTTGCTTGCCTTTAAATGATTCAGTAACTTGCTTTTCACACATCACGAAGCTCCAACGCCGGCCATGACTGGACAGTGTGCTGACAGTGGCTGACAGTGACAGTGTGCGGTGAAGTGCGAAATGGCGAGAAATAGTCCGCTTCGGCATCTTCTTTGTACTATTTGTATACTGACCGTCTGTGTTTGGTCTTTGTGCTTTACAATCACATCGATGCTAGGCAGTCAGCTTCCATTTGTTGTTAGTTATTATCTCGTGTTCCCTCACTATTCGTAGTCAGTTAATTGTTCTCTTTTGTTTAGTTTTCACTTTTCCCATTCCGATCACAATATGCAGCATGAAGCGACTCGATTTCATCAGATTTTTTGTATTGGACTACAAAGTTTGTGTCTTCTATAAAGTTAAATCCGATGCACATATGTTTGGGTCGTATGGCAACTTAAAGCTTTAGTTTTAGTTATTCATCGGGGAAAGTGCTTAATTTGTACATTAAATCTTTGTTGATCGGTGTAGGTTCTCCGTTTGCTATTAGTTATTGCGTATCATGACATTGGCTGGATGGCGTCGTGATATGTTCTGAAGAATCCCATCCTTAGGAAGAATGGGTAAAATTGGATTCGATCAGACATATTTGACGGAACCTGTCATTGTGTTGTTTCTCTGACCTGCAAAAGTGATTAGACAATATAGACATCACCCACCTGAACCTCACCCACCTTAATCTTGTGATACACCAGTTAATTAAAATTCGGGCTAAACAAGTATAAAGGATAACAGGAAACATGTCTCTTAGATAGTTTTATTATCACCTTTTCATCAATGAAATGTGAATATAATGTCATCTTATTGGACGTGTTCATTGCTTTCAATGCGACTGTGATAGAACCACCCTCCACCAAGCGACGTCGCCCCCTCCCTTCCAACTAAGTATGCGACCCGACCCTCTCGGACCCCAGCAACCCACACCCTCCCTCTTCACAGGGACGCCACAACCAGCCCCGACATCAGCCCGGCCGACATCTACGAGGCCACTGTGATCGTGCGGCAGGTCAACAGGGGCGTGCGACCTCACCAAGTAGCCTTCAACGACCAGATCCCGAGCGACCGGCGACCGGCGGTAGGACCTGGAGCAAAGCGTCGTCCGGCGCCGCCTCCAGGACACGCTGGAGCGGCAGCTAGCCGTCTGCCGCCGCCGCCGCCAGGCTACATCGTCGCTCGTCCAGCCGGCGCGCGGTTCGTCCGAACTCGTCCGCTCCTGCACAGAATCAACCCCGGCAGGGACGATCCGAAGCACAAGTCGCTGCGGCCGACCATCCCGACCCGCACGCCGCGAACGCGCGGTCGTGGAGGCGCGAGAAAGAAGACGGAGCGTGGGTCTTCGAATAATCAGACTCCCTTTGATGCGTACAAAGCTCCGAAGACCAGGACCAAGACAAGGTCTAGGACGTATGTGTTCCCAGGCGGAAGCACGGCAGGTGCGGGTTATTCGTCTCCATCTAGGCTCAGGGAGAAATCCGAGGGCTATGCCGAGTCTAGTGCGCAGGAGACGGCAACCAAGCCAGAGTATCTCCCACCAGGTGACAGATATGACTCGAGCAAGGAGAAGAAGACGCCTGCGTCTGGTTATCTTCCCCCGCGTGACCGACATGAGCTGCCCAAGGAGGATTATCAGGAGCCTAAATATGGTCTGGAAACACCTCCGAGTGCGTATGAAATGCCTAAATCTGATTATGTTTCACCTGAAGTAAGTGGTGGCTCATCGGAGTTGCAAAAGCCTTCAGGTTTGTATGAGCTACCTAAAAAAGAGTATCAGGGTCCATCGAAGGAGTACAAGACCCCGAAAAAGCATAGGTCTTCAAAGGAATATAATGCTCCGTCCAAAACATATGATTTGCCTGCCAAAGAGTACGTAGTGCCTGAAAAAGAATACAACGCCCCATCCAAGACGTACGACTTGCCATCAAAGGAATACGATGCACCATCCAAGTCATACCAGTCGCCTGCTAAAGAATACCAAACACCTTCAAAATCATACGACCTTCCTGCTAAGGAATATAACGCACCATCTAAAACATATGATTTGCCCGCTAAGGAATACAATGCTCCCAGCAAGAAATACAACGCACCATCTAAATCGTATGACCTACCCTCTAAAGAATATGGGGCACCTGACCAGGATTACAAGCCACCTTCTAAGGCATACGACTTGCCTGGAAAGGAATACAACGCCCCGTCCAGAACGTATGATTTGCCAGCTAAGGAATACAGCGCTCCCAGCAAGGAATACAGCGCTCCATCTAAGACCTATGATCTGCCAGCTAAGGAATACAATGCTCCCAGAAAAGAATACAGCGCCCCACCAAAAACATATGATCTGCCTGCTAAGGAATACAATGCTCCCAGCAAGAAATATAACGCTCCGTCTAAGACCTATGATCTGCCTGCTAAGGAATACAATGCTCCCAGAAAAGAATACAACGCTCCATCTAAGACCTATGATCTGCCTTCTAAGGAATACAATGCTCCCAGCAAGGAATACAACGCTCCATCTAAGACCTATGATCTGCCTGCTAAGGAATACAATGCTCCCAGCAAGGAATACAACGCTCCATCTAAGATCTATGATCTGCCTGCTAAGGAATACAGCGCTCCCAGCAAGGAATACAACGCTCCATCTAAGACCTATGAATCTACCTGCTAAGGAATAAAGTGCTCCCAGCCAAGGAATACAAACGCTCACCTAAAAACCTAGTGATTTGCCTGCTAATGGATACAATCTCCCAGCAAGGAATACAAACGCTCCATCTTAAGACCTATGATTTTGCCTGCGAAGGATACAATGCTCCCAGCAAGGAATACAACGCCTCCATCTTAGACCTATATCTGCCTGCTAAGGAATACCAATGCTCCCAGCAAGGAATACAACGTTCCATCTAAGACCTATGATCTGCCTGCTAAAGAAACAATGCTCCAGCAAGAATACAAACGCCTTCCATCTTAAGAGCTATTGATCTGCCTGCTAGGAATACCAATGCTTCCCAGCAAGGAATTACAACGCTCCATCTAAGACTATGATCTGTCTGCTTAAGGAATACAATGCTTCCGCAAGAATACAACGCCTCCATCTATAGACCTATGACTGCCTGTTAAGGATACAATGCTCCCCAGCAGAATACAACGCTCCATCTAAGACCTATGATCTGCCTGCTAAGGAATACAATGCTCCCAGCAAGGAATACAACGCTCCACCTAAAACCTATGACCTGCCTACTAGGGAATACGATGTTCCTAGCAAGCAATATGACGCTCCTGCCAAGAAGTATAAATCCCCTTCCAAGGAACACCGCGCCCCGTCACAGACATATGACCTTCCTTCCAAAGAGTATAAGGCTCCATCAAAAACGTACGATCTACCTGCCAGAGAATACAAGGCTCCTGCAAAGCACCGATCCAGGCGTCCTACACACGCGCCAAAGGTGAAGGAAACTCCTGAGATAGTCACAGAGTACATCCCATCGTCTCTGACATACCCACACCCTTCCATGTTCATCAACTTGGACTACAAGGACCCAGTGCGAAAGGACTTCGGCTTCGGAGCTCGGCTGAAGCCGCGGAAACGTCCTGTCGCGACGGCGCCGAGGCCGCCGACATCGGCGAAGCGAACGAAGCACCGCGGCGAAAAGCGACGCCGGCCTCGGCCGACTCCTACGCCCCGTCCCGTGCCGCCGGTGACCTCGTACCTGGCACCACTGACCGAGCTCGTGGTGACCACGGAAAGTCCGGTGACACCACACCGAAGTCCAGTGGCACCGCATCGAAGCCCTGTGGCACCACATCGAAGCCCTGTGATCCCGATCAAGGATCCTGTGACTCGGCACAAGGACGGCTACTCCGTGAAGTTCACGATTGAAGGCTTGACGCGTCGCAAGCCAGAGAGCGTTTCGCTGGTGCTTGACGGCGCTAAAACGGGGAAACATCGAGGGAGACCTGCTGTGAAGCAATCGGGTGGTCGTAAACCCAATGTGGCCTATGCGGTCCCAGTGGAGGGACACAAGCGGCGGCCGACAGCTCATAGACCCGCACATCAATTCACCAGACCGACAGAGAAGCCTGCTAAAAGTTATGCTGCGCCATCGGACGAATACCAGGAGCCGAAAGGTGATTATAGAGCTCCAGCAGAGGAATATCACGCTCCTGCTCCTGAGCAAGAATACAAAGAACCAGCAAAAGAGCACATATCATTCCATGCCGAAAACGGACAAGGTTATGAAGATCACAAAGAGCCAGGACCTGAATATTCTGAGCACGAGGGTGGCTACGGATATGAGGAGCCTTCAACTAAACTCCATCGTCCCGTTGATGTTAACCAAGCTCCAGAGACCAGTTATAAGGTGTCTCAGACCAAACACAGGGTTAAGGCTCCATCCAAAATATACGACCTTCCAGAGAATACGTACAACACTCCGGCAAAGACCAACAGGGTTCCAGAACGTGATGCATACGCTGCACCGGAGGGTGGTTATACGGCACCAGAACAGAAATATAATGCTCCTCAACACGGTAAACCAAAACCGGAGACAAACTACCAGTCACCAGCTTCCAACTACCGATCACCAGACACTCATCATGCTGATCACAATGATGGGCATCGCCCCATGGTTTCAAGCAGCTACAAAGCTCCGACCGAGAGCTACACTCCGCCACAGGGCAACTACCAAGATTCTGCAAGACAGCGAAATAAACCAAACGGTTACTCTACTGAGCCTCACAGCTCCCGACGCCCTCCTTCAAGAGGCCACCATGACGATGGGCGTGGAAATTATAGAGCACCGGATCAGGAGTACGAAGTGCCAGATACATATGAAGGACCGAAGAATTACCAGGAGCAGCCCAAAGAATATGAAGTCCCACAGAACAGCTACAAGAAGCCGTCCAGTGGATACAGCGCTCCGGAGACCAACCACGGCGCTCCAACTGCAAGCTATCAGGGCCATGATCAAACTTATGTGGAGCCTTCGGACAGTTACAAAACACCAGATAAAAGTCATAACGCACCTCCACAAAACTATAGGGAGCCAGAAGAAACTTACGAGGAGCCTGCGACGGACTACCGACTACCAGAGCAAAGTTACCAAAAACCTTCGAATAGCTACAGAGCACCAGCCAAAAACTACAAAGAGCCCACAAACAGCTACAGGGAACCACCGAAGAAGTACAGTGAACCTTCAGTTAAAAACAGAACACCAAAGCAAGGCTATAAAGAGTCTTCAAACAAACATAGAGCACCAGCGCAAGACTACAAGGAACCGTCTAATGATTATCGAGCTCCGGAACAAAGCTATAAAGAACCGTCCTACAGATATAAGAAGCCTATGCAGCACAATGGCAAACCTGCGCCATCATATGAACCCCCGAGAAAGCACTCCCGGAAACCAGAACCGTCTAAGGGAGTCGGAATACAGTCCCATGGCCATCCTGGCAAGAGCTACAAAGCACCGTCTGTATTCTACGAAGCCCCTTATCCCAGTGGAAAGCACGCTGAGCAACAGCATGGTAAACCACAGCAGGGATATGACTATAAAGCACCGGAACAGACGTACAAGACACCTTCGAACAAGTACTCAGAACCTCCGACAAACTCAAACGCACACAGTCGCCGGCCCAAGAAACCTGCCAACCAGTACCAGTCCCCACCTGCGTCGCCATCGACAAACTACGCACCACCTCCGTCCAAAGCGTACGGCCTGCCCGCGAAGGACTACTCTGCTCCCAAAACCATTAAACTGGGCGACCACCATGTGCCTGTCAGAAAAGCAAAAACGGTGCACATTCGGTACAAGGCTCCGGAGGCACACCCTCTGTCTGATGCGGCTGGCTATGACGATCCGGACGCCGCCTACCGGCCATCACCGCTAGCAGCGTACCAAGCACCCATCAAGCCGGCGTATTACTACGACTCTCCTCAGGGCGTGCCAAGTGACGCCAACGCACTGCCCGACACCCACCCGGAAGCGCCCTATGACGACTACGCGGCACCTGAGGTCAGCTACAACCCACCATCGAAGGTCTACGACCTCCCGAGTCAGGAGTACGTACCCCCAGGGGACGAGGGGTACTCGGGAGCGGATCAAGAGTACGTCGCGCCAACTGGTGACTACCAGGCTCCGGAGGAGCAGAACCGAGCTCCCGAGAAAGAGTACGTTGCACCGACAAAGGAGCAGCACAGAGCTCCTGCGAAGAGCTACCAAAGCCCTGTGAATGGTTATGCAGCACCTGAGAATGAGCACCACTCCCAAGAATAAAATACCAGAGCTCCCCAGAAGATTACCAACATCCCAGGAAGGCGTAAGTACCAAGCTCCCAAGAAGGAAAACCCAATAGGCTCCCAAGAAAGGAATCAAGCTCCCAAAGAGATACCACAGCTCCCAGTGAAGAGTACCACCTCCCAGGAAGCAATACCAAAGCTCCAAGGAAGGAAATACCATAGCTTGCCATATCAGACGTAGCAGTTCCAAATTCGGATATACGCTCCAGATCAAAGCTTATACCCCACTCTGATCAGAGCCCATGACCTTCCAATCAGATGCTGATGACCTCGCCGAATCAGAGCTATACCTCCCCAGATCAGACTATGACGTCCCCTGATCAAGCTATGACGCGCTGTCTGATTCAGACTTATGTACGCTCACAGTATCCAGAGCTATGACGTCCAATCAGAGTTTGACGCCCAGATCAGAAACGTATGACGCTCCAGATCAAGAGCGTATTGCATTCGAACCCCTGATATAGAGCGAAATATGACGCTAACAAAAAAACTGATAAAGCAACATATGGAAACGCTCACAAAAAATACAGAGAATTAAACGCTCCAAATCAAAGAAAGCTAATGACGCTTACCAGAGCAAAGCATATAGACCCCCACTTGATCAGACCTATAGACGCTCCTGATCAGAGCTATGACGCTCCAGGATCAAGCTATGCACACTCCAGATTCAGACTTATGACCTCAGAATCAGACCTATGACGCCTCCAGAATCAGACTATGACGCTCCAGATTCAAGTCTTACATAGAACTCCACAACACGGTATAATGACAAAGCTACCAGAAAATTGTCCTGCCGATAGACAGAGCTATCATGCGACCAAAGTCACGCACAAGTCGTGAATCACTAACTACAGCTTATCATCCACCCACATGAGTGTACGAAATACCTCTCCAACGCCGGACCATAGTGTTGAAACAAACTTACAGCGCCCAATGCCGCATCCACACCGAGCAGAGGATACGATCTCCCACTTAACCAGAGTATAGTCCAGGCGCTGTTTTATCCATTTAAAAGCGAACAAGCTGTACGACACCTGCCCAAAGCGGAGATACAGTGCACCAAGGAGCTCGTACATGAGATACCCAAGCAGATGCTATGGGTCCTTAGTTTATGCAGTACATTGCGCGGGTATGCGGCTATTGAAGCTCCGTCCACAGACTATGACGCTCCTGGTCAGGGGTACGACGCGCCTACCGCTGGGTACAAGGCACCAGCAACGGATTATGTGGCGCCCCAAACTGGATACAAGGCTCCAGGAATGAAGTACGAGGCGCCGAGGAAGGTGTACTCGTTGCCTGAGCAGGACTATTCGCCCCCGGAGACGTCATATGAGGAGCCAAAGCAGATGTATGCCGCACCCAGTCCGTTCTATGATCTCCCGCAGAAGGAGAACGTTGCTCCAACGAAGATGAAGACGGAGTATCGCGAGCCCAGTCGTACTTACGACCGTCCTCAGAAGAGACCAGAGGCAGGGTATAAAGCTCCAGACGCGTCGTACAGAGAACCCAAGCAGACTTATCAGGAACCTGGCACGGACTATCATCGTCCCGTTGAGCACCATCAGCCGAAGGACATGTATGAACAGCCTAAAACCACTTATAGAGAACCAGAGGCGGCCTACAAGCAGCCAAGCACATCTTACAAACGGCCGAATCCCTTCTATGATCTACCGGAGAAGGACTACCAAAGTCCTTCCGAGGAATATCGGGCTCCACAACCTGACTACAAGCCGCCTAGTAAAGACTATGACCTGCCCAGCAGAGATTACATGGGACCTGATGGAGACTACCATGCGCCAAACAAGTACGAAGAGCCTATGAGAGATTATGATTTGCCAAGCGCAGATTACAAAGGACCCAGCACGGACTACAAGCGACCAAAACAGACTGGTTACAATTACGAACCTCCATCTAAGCAGTACGAACTGCCCGAGGTTTCTTATGACTCTCCGCAAACATCATATGATTCGCCGAAGCAGACGTATGAGGATCCATCACCAGCTTATAAAGCACCCTCCAAAGAATATGACACACCTTCCACCAACCACATGACCCCTGCGAAGCACGGCAATCCATCAACAACATACCAAGAGCCTTCAACGAAATACGACGCGCCTTCTACAAGCTATGATAAGCCCTCAACAAATTATGACGCTCCATCTATGAACTATAATGTACCTTCAACGGAATACGATGCCCCAACTTCAAACTACGAGGCGCCTTCAATGAAATACGACGCCCCGTCTTCGAATTACGAAGCGCCTTCTACGAAATATGATAGCCCGTCTACAAACTACAAGGAGCCTCAAGTGAAATATGACGCACCGCCTTCAAATTACGAAGCGCCTTCAATGAAATACAGCGCTCACTCTAAAAACCACGACGCTCCTCCAACAAGGTACGACGCTCCGTCTTCCAATTACGACGCACCTCCAACAAAATACGACGCTCCCTCTAAAGACTACGACGCTCCTCCAACGAAATACGACGCTCCGTCTAAAAACTACGACGCTCCTCCAACGAAATACGATGCTCCCGCTAAAAATAACGACGCTCATCCAACGAAATACGGCGCTCCATCTAAAAACTACGACGCTCCTCCAACAAAGTACAAGGCCCCGTCTTCAAATTACGAAGCACCTCCAACAAAATACGACGCTCCGTCTAAGAACTACGACGCTCCTCCAACGAAATACGACGCCCCATCTTCGAATTACGAAGCGCCCTCAACGAAATACAACGCCCCGTCTACAAACTACGAGGCACCCCCAACGAAATACGACGCCCCGTCTTCAAATAACGACGCTCCTTCTAAAAACTACGACGCTCCTCCAACAAGGTACAACGCTCCATCTTCAAATTACGAAGCGCCCTCAACAAAATACGACGCTCCCTCTAAAAACTACGACGCACCTCCAACAAAATACGGCGCTCCTCCAACGAAATACGACACTCCTGCAACCAACTACGCGCCGCCCATGTCCCAGCACAAGCCACCTTCGGCTGCATACGACGCTCCCTCCTCACAATACGCGGCCCCACAGCATGCTCAACACGAGCGCCCCAGCGTCCAGCACGTCGGGCCGACGAACCGCACCCAGCACTATGACAACGGTCGGTACCGAGCGGAGTTCCAGAGCACGGGGCCATATTGGGACGACCAGCGAAGCCACGCGGCCGGCACTGCCGATCACGCCCAACACCAGAAGCCCCAGTACTCACCCGGCTTCATCCGCGGCGGAAACCTGTGGGGCAGCGTGCCAGGTCAGTGCTACACTTGGACATCACCTGTTCGTATTTTAGTGTCTCTGTGCTTGTTTGAACCTTTGCTTGTGAGTTGCTCTGGGTAAATGTAAAAAGTGGTGTCCTGCACGGTTAAATTATTTTGCGTTATTTCGTATTTAACTTATTAAATATAAGTTTCTAATATCACGAGGATATTTGAGTAGGTAATGTTCGCTGACAATTGACAAGGACGTTCAGACAGACGGCGATTGGTCAACTGACGTGTCATCGCGTGCGTCTGGCAGGCACCACCGGGCTGGACTACCCGAACCTGACCCAGGTGCCACTGACGAGGTTCACCTGTAAGAAGCAGTACCGCACAGGAGGATACTACGCCGATGTGGAGGCGGGCTGTCAGGTGAGACCATGTGTGGACTATGGTGGTGGGGACCAGGGTACCAACTACCAGGTGAGACCATGTGAAGACTGTGGTCACGGGTTACTGCAGGTGACGATCGGGTGTGGAGCAGCAGAATACCAGGGTGGCTGGTGATGTTAGATGGCGCAAAATTGCTTCAAGTATATTTTGAGAGCACGTAATAAAATGGTAACAAAATATAGCTTGTATGGCAAATAAGAGCACAATATCAAATTTGTATATCCAGTTTCGGGATCCAGGCACGCTGGTATATATGTTTTACTTCTTGCTAACTTTATAATATGGGAAAAATAATTTCAATACCTATGCTTCTAGAAGATACAACTTACAAGACAATTTGCAGGCAGTAGGCACTAGTTATCTACATAGTAAATACTACATGTATGCAAAATGGAGGCCACACATTTTGAGGTCAGTCCCTACATCTCGTGCTTCAAGATCTAAGGCTTGTTTAAGTGAGAGACCCACCAAGAGATCCCAGAGCCTAGAGCATTTTACGTCGAGGGATCCAGGAGGATCCCAGATCTTCATGCATTTTACGCAAAGGAATCCACTGGGATGCAATATAATAATTAATTTTATACCGAGGGTTCCACTTGGATCCCAGATCCCACTTCGGGATGCAGGCACAAGTCTGGTATAAAGTGTATTTGAACTCGAAGTGACTCAGCATCCGTTTTCGAAAAATCATCAATAAATTCGCGTCACTGAACAGAAACGTCTGTCCTGCCAGCTTTCTTTAACGGCTGACTGATTCCCCAAAACGCTCGGAGCCAACACAAGAGACGGTCCAGTACCTAATGACTATTACTGAACGAAACCGACGCGGCTGGCCATCCCGAGATCCTGACCGGGAGAGACCGATGACAAATGTGACGCGGCGGCGCTGAATGCGGCGCGGCCGGCGCGACGGGCACACACAACGTCCAGCATCCCGGTCATCAGACTATTTGTCAGCTCCTTCTGAGCCGGCCGAGAAAGCTGGCCACTGCAGCCAGTGAATCTCCCGTGGATCCATTGTTACGGCCCCGGACGGCGGCCAAGGCTTTGAAGAGCGTTCAATCAGCCCGCCAGGTCTGCTCTGTTGCGGCCAGTTTGTCGCAGACGGTTTGAGTCGGCCACACCTGTGCGCCTGTCTCAAATCGTCTGTATGACGAGAATGTCTTTAACGCTGTTAAATGCTCGTGCTTTCGAACGTTACCCGTGTAGATAATTCCGACCGAAACTGTAGAATCGTCTCAAGATGGATTGGTGATAATTTATTGCTAGTGTATTAATTCTCAAAGTGCTGCTTTTGACCGACAAATGAGTCACCGAGTCGCCCAACCATGCGTCAGCAAGCTGTACCTTGCTTCGCTTTGGGAAGCAAGGTACTCGCCACCATATCTTCGCCGCCATATCTGATGTGGTTATAATCCAAGAGTGTGATTTATCATCATCTCTACATGAAAGCCTTAAACACCCCCCATTCGTCCATCTGCTATGAGCAAAAGGTCCTCCGATTTCCAAAGGCAAACTTTCGCAGTCGATGGAGAGATGGAGACGTGGGTGGCGATGCAGCTTATTGCTTAACCGGGCGTCGCCTACCAAGGGCTACCGATCCAACAGGGCACCACATTTAAAACGTACCTGGCAAGGTATATATAAGTGGTTAAATGTAATGAATATAAAGTAGAGGCTGGTAGTTCTTATTATAAAATATGCATCATGCTCGCTCACCATGGACGTTTTCATTCGTTGCTTTCATTGTTTTCAGTTTTGCTCAAGGAATTTCCCTATGGATTTATGGACGCTTATGATAGGTGAGATGAGGTAAAGCCCTTTTCCAGTGAGCGATTAATTCGGCCCGTTATATAGCTAGGCGCCTTTAAAGGAAACCAGTCACTGCCAAATCGCTGTGGGTGTACCAATAAGGCGTATTCGTACATTAAAATGTTGAAAATGGCATTGGCTTGGCTAAACCATCAAGATAGTCTACCAAAAAAAAAAAATCCCAAGGTAATATATTTCGAAAACATAGGCAGACTCGCATTTTCAATATAGATTGCGAGAAGTGGCGCGGGTTTCAAAAGTGGCGCATCTTGTTATGACATTGTGAGCTTCAAAAGAAAATGTAAAAGACTCTTTTTTTGTATCAATTTAGTTACTTCAAATGAAGCGATTATCCTATAATCGTTTAAATGACTAGCAGGATATTCCCATTGGCGAAAGGTTCGCTTGCAGGCCAAATAACGCTGCCTTTAGCACTGGCTGATCCAGAACGTTGGCTGCCGGCGGTTTGAGGGGGCTAAATTGACAAAGAAAATACAATTTTGAGAACTCATTGGTTTTGGTTTCCTTGTATCTTATTTAACGGTTTTAAACAAACATGCCTCAGTAAAAGTTTATTAGATTTCCTTCTACATTGGGAAACGTATCAAATTTCGCATATTTCAGGCGATATTGGGGGGATTAAGCCCCTGCCGCCCCCCCCCCTTGGATCCGCTAGTGGCCTTTAGCGACATTGTACTATATGAAGCTTCTCGACAAAACGTCAAAATTTTCGACAAAGCACCAAATTTCAGGACTAAACATCAAATATATTCGGCAGGAGAGTCCTTACAACCAAACGGAGTGAGCCGTGCGTAATTTCTAGACATGACCTTTACAACTACTATGTCAGTTTAAACCCCCAATTTACTAAGTAATTTCCTTTAAATGCTATTTTTGCGTCAGAAAACAGCGTGAAACTCTATAGACGAGACTCGTCTTCCAGATTTTACGGTGTTGAGTTTACGAATGATGAGCATTGCATTTTACTTTACTATGATCACGGTGTTAAGATTGAAAAAAAAATATGCTGCCTTTCATTTTAGCACCCATCATCCTAGCGAAATGTGCGGGATTCGGACTACACCCAGCCCATTACAGATCCTTCCTTCCGTGGCGCGTGGTCAGTCCCGCCCCAGCTGACCACAGCCAGACCAGCCTGCCGCCGCGGCCACCACAGATATATCGCCGCTCCCACCACGCCTCGACAATTATGGCGCGTCCGACACACTAACGACGCGCCGTTTCTGCCGCGCCGACAGCTGCGCGCCCGCCGCCTGCTGTTGGTGCGCCACACCCGCCGCCGGGCAGCAACCAGCGAGCAGACTTCTGATCACTTTGTAGACATTATGTCAATTGTCTAAGTGATGGAAATTCTCGCGTTGGAACATATATACGTCAGCCTTGGGATGTGTAGTTGAAAGAAAATAGACAACTCCGGGCGATCTCCTTGGTTATTAAGACCATGAAAAATCCTTATTTCTGGTAGCCAAACCTTCAACATAAAAGTATGCGACTTACTACCAAGCATCAATTCTCGAAATACCTATTGTTTACGCTGCGGGCCTACCTGGTAGGTACCTTGTGCTAGGTTTGTTCGTCCAAGGAAACTTAAAATATATGTTACGCGAACGGCTGGCTGAAATAAGAGTGACCGTTGGCTTTAAGATGTAACACGCCTATTCTATGGAAGTATGTGCTATAATAACACATACCATTAAAGTTGTCCGTATCTTGTCAACCAGTCACGTGACAACAATAGGTATGACTGTTATTACAGGGGTGGAACTTTATATCTCTTGGGGTGGGCCCGAGCCCCCAATTATTTCAAATTTTAACATTAGGCCTATGGCGTTGCATGGTAAGAATGGAGTTAAAATCTATCAAATTAAACATTAGAGCCCCCCCCCCCTCCCCCCGGCTATTTAATAAAATCCCTGTAGCCTGTTAATTTAGGATCGTAAAAAAAGTTAAGTAGAAGGTTTGTCTTTTTAAATGCTGCTAATATTTTTCAAAGTGTGTCTGTCATTTAAATACATTTAAATCAACCGCCAAGAAAAAAGTATATTTATAAGCACCTGAACAATTAATCTTCGAAATTGCCCAAACGAGACCATGAGAGAATTGCCCAAACAAAATCTGCGTTTCAAGATGCTAAATGCCGTTCTGCTACCATCTTTAATATCATTATGATAATGTTTGAGAAAAACAACTACTGGCTTCGATGTCATGCTAATTCAGACAAGCGACAAGCCGTAATTAAAAAAATAAATAGTAAAGTTTACCTGTAAAACGGCTCTCATTGAATATTTAAAATGGAACTCCTATACTAACCAATTCTCATGTAAGTCATTCCAAAAATGTTGATGGCGCAAAATGCCCATACGTTGGTATTTGCTGGTTGAGTTAAAAAATTTTATATATATAAATATTAAAATTTGAGGGACAAAAAGGAAAAGATGGTGTTGTGGCAAAATACCATGTTGGTGGGGCAATGGCCACACCATTAGAATAGGAACCTCCACCTGTGCCAATACCCATAAAGGGTAGAGGAAAGACAAAAAGAAACTCGGGCTATTCGCACCCTGCGCTCCTCTCCATGAGCCAAGCTGCAGTACGCCGATGGCCGCAGTGTCCAGACAGCGGGTACGAAACAGGACCGAAGCACGTGAGAAGCGCGCGTGCCGCGGCCGGTGGGAGCCGAGAGAGGGGAGAAAGTACGTCATCTGCGGCCAGCCGCGCCGCGGCGCGTCTGCCGCCGCCGCGCCACCCGACGCCGCCGGGCGAGCATGACACGCACTGACGCCACTTCGCCATAGCTGTCGCTCCGGCTGAGTCACTGAGTGCGAAATGGATCAATACGGGTACGGGACGATGTGATTGTGGTGACGTCTGTCTGAGTCTGGCTCAGCTACAGATAAAGTGGTTCACTTCGCCTGAGGTCGATTCAGGGATAGTTTGATGCTACTCCGAAACGTACCAGTGAAGTGGCTTGTGGTGAGCTGGCAGCACTGAAACCCGCTTCGCATGGCAATTTAAATTTGGCGATAATTGTATAAATGACGAGTACGCTATGCTACTTGATTATATTTAACGTTTTGTTGTCGTTATAAGTTTCTAACTGGATCCCCAAATGCCATCTGGATAAAAAGTGGAGCATTCCTTTTCTAACCATCAAGTGCAAAAGTGGGCCACTTGATCAGAACTTGCCCCAAGAACTCCCGTTCTACAGAATATCGATAACTTCACCATCTGGCCACAGCTGCGCTCACGGGAGGTCCATGTTTTAACTGCTGGTTCCATCGCTGTACTCGGTGGAACCACCGCGGCAGACAGGCGATGGACCAGGACACCCAGGGAGATACGATGCTATGGCGGGATCAGTACACGAGTCTCGCGCAGTCCGCCTTGTTCCGGGCGGGACCCCAGCTGCGCTGCTGGTGAATGGCGATGCCGGACCCGAGCTCTTCATCAACACATAGCTGAACTGTGCCCCGTGGAGGGACAACTGACGAGATGATTGGCTGTGTTAACGATTGTATGGGAGATGTTTACGTACCATTGTCAGTGTGACAGTGGATACCCGTCTGAGGCGCCCCTCCGAGTCCCGTGGCCTGGGTGAAACCGGAGAGGCCGGGGGAGGAGCGGGAGGAGATGATGCGCGGCGCTTCACTCGTTATACACCTGGTGCAGGGCCGTTACTGGGATGACGTGGTCCGCCCAACTCATGGGCCTAATGTCTGCTTTCTGCCTCTTGGTTCGTCTGGCTCCGACTGGTCATGCACTCTTGGATCCGGTCTGGGTACCGATGTCTCCTCTGTGGTCCGCCTGGGTCCATTCGTCTGCCTCGTGGTCCATGCTGATCCGGGTCCTCCTCTGTGTCCGGTCGGTCGGATGTCTAGCTCTGGTCGTTCTGTCGATGTCTCCTCTGTGGCGTCGGTCCATGTCTCCTCTGCTGGTCGGTCTGGTCCATGTCGCCTCTGTGGGTCGTCTATCCGGTGGTCTGGCCTCTTGGGGTCGGTCTGGCTCCGATGTCGCCTCTGTGGGTCGTCAGTCCGGTGGTCTGCCTCTGGACGCGTCTGGGTCCGATCGTATGCCTCTTGCTCGGTCTAGTCGTGTCTGCCTCTTGATCGTCTGGAGTCCGGTGTCCCATCTGTGCTGCCCGTTCTCTCCGTGTCTGCCCCATGTCTGCCCCTGGTCTGCCCCGTGTCTTGCCTCCATGTATACGATAGGGTCTCCCCATGCTGGGCGTCACCCGACTGATCGCCCGCCTGACTAATCACACGGAAGTACGTCTCTGTACAGACTCTGATCGTCCCCTGGCACCGTGGTCTGCCCGGCTTCCTACCGAAGTGGTGCGCTTATACGGGGAGATCAAACGGCATGAGCACGATACAAGCCAGAAAGGTGCGCTGCAGAGGTTTCTCCGTATAATGGGTGCGGGACTGGATTGTTTTTACGCTTAAAAAATCAACATTTTTTCTCAATTTTTAAGATCTTTTTACACCCATCTTAACCCTTTCCGCATAAAACTTCGTCAACTTTGTATTTAAAAAAAAACCGTTATTGATGTTTGTCGTACGACACGAAAATAGATCGAATACGATTCTGGTTCATCCTTCATGGCCATCGACTCGTCGACCACTATGACCATCCACTGCCTATCGACCAATAGTATGGCCACGTAAGGCGCCACTATACGTTATTGTCTAGCGACCAATAGTATGGCACCACGTAAAACAGAAGCGAAACGACTGCTCGCTGGCACAGAAAGCAAATAAACTGTAAGTTCACATGATAGTGCTATTCAATTACGTATCCTGTTCATGTAAGTTGCTCTAATTTCACTTTATATGTTAAAGTATTCATCAAAGCCCCAGAGGACATATCCACAGTTTGCCTCTGCAAATATTTCTTTTAACCCAACACATTCCAAGACGCAGTTTTATTCCAGATGATTATAGTTGAAATCTTTGAGGTCCTACTTTTGTCGTAACAAGGAAAATATTTTAAAATAATATTAGCATCTTTGTTAACCACCATAATACTACCACTACATTCTCATTTTCAACTTTCAAAGGAGACGATACAACAATAACATGCACCTACATCTGCCAAGAAAAGATGAACACCCACACATGAAGTAACAAAGTCAAAGAGAATGTTTGCTTCTGAACGTTCCGTTGGAATACAACCAGTAGGCCTAGCGATCTACCTACCTATGGCTTTTGGCCACCTGATCCCCAACTGCACTTGCTCTTGTCATTCTCACTCCTTGCCACTACAAGTGAAGGAACACAAGTGGCTCCAAAATGGAGAAAACCCCTCTTAGCCTCGACATTCCCACAAATGTCCCATATAAATCTTCGTCAAGCTCACCATCCCAGCCTCTCCGACAGTCACATAGAAGCCCGCCAGTTTTGCTTTGGTCATCCCCAACAGCTACAGTTGAAAATATGAAAAGTATTTATGCATATTCTCTCTAATCCGATTGAAAGAATCGTGCAATAATCACATTACACAAAACTTGAAAGTTAATTATTGCCATTAATGATTAACAATGTAAATAAACCACAAAAATCTATAAATCTCTCAACATTTGCCGTATTTGCCAACGAAACGCACAACTCTAGCCAAATTTCGCCGATGTTACCTAGTAGAGGTCTTAGCAATTAATGCCAATCCCAAAAATAAGCGAATAATACATGAATAACAGTAATGTACATGTATATAAAGGACTTAAACATTTTGCGAAAAGAAAGACTCGCTGCCAAATAATACCATAGCTTTATCACTGCCGCCAAAGATGTCGCATCAACTCATTTTTGTAGTTTTTTGTTCTGACACACAACTACAAAGGACAGACTTAATGTTTTATTTGTTCATTTGAGCCATTTCAATATATGATTTTTGTTTAAATTGACATTATGAAAAATATCCTTGTTTTATAACCCAAAAGTATTGTTACCTTACAAAATTGATCCCCACCCCACTTGCGGATGTTCAAAAGCTATAATTATGAAGAATACGATTTGTTATGTCAACACGCTAACAAATGATTATAAGTCAATTACGAACTAAGACGGTCTGTTAATGTTTGATTTTAATATTTTTAGTTATTTTGTATTTCAAATTCACTCTCTTCTTCGCATAGGTCACTCTTAAACTTTGAAAAACTAAGCCGTATCGTATCTCAATTTGTTTTAAATATATAAACAACGTTCAGTTTACGTTTTGTTCAGTTTACGTTTACGTTTTGTGAGAATTACGTTGATAAAGTTGCACCACGACGAAACTGTTTTTAGTTTATTTATGTTTAAGGACAGCATAGACCATTGTTTTCACTACTACCCTGTGCATGATAGTTGTTGCCTTATAATATTTTTGCAGTTCTTTAATCCAGTATTTTCACAGTCGTATCGTGCTGATGGATGAATGGTGAGCCTGGATTTCACTAACAGCTGTTGGGCTGGATCACATACCGTACAGCCTTTGTTTAAGCTCATTGTGCCTGTTTTACAGGCATACGGCGTCAGTTCCTTGCTTTGCCTCTATGATGTCTATTGTCTAGCTCGATCTTCGCGTGCTATGGTGTAGTTCTGTGTTGATCGTAACATGTTAATTTGAGACAAACGTGTTTTTTTATCGACAGGTGTTTCACATTTGCCATCCGGACGGCCGCCAGGACTCAATGCTGTGTCCACCGGGCACTATTTTCAATCAGAGGTACTTTGTGTGCGACTGGTGGTACTCGGTCAACTGCGACGAGTCTCCCAGCCTGTACAATCTCAACGAGATTCTGCACGGACACAGGGTCGCCGAGGCGCAGCGCCACTGAGTGTCGCAAACGCCATGCAGATGTCGCTGGCATCTGTGAAAGTTGTTATAGGTGGCGCTGCCATCTCAGAGGCGGCGCTGCTGCAAGTGCTCGCCGCGTTACGGAGAGCCCCGAGCTGGCGATGTTACAGTTTGCAAGGTCGGAAATCCTCAGCTCTGAGGAACTTTGAGAGCAGTGAGAGGGTGCAAAGGAAGCCGAGCTGTGATGATCTGCCGAGCTAGAATGAGGACTCGAGCAATGTAAACAGTTAAACAGTGGACGGTTCTTGAAGAGCTCGTCATCATATTGTGTGGCGATGCCTCCTGTCCTGCTGTGCCGTGCATGTGTTGCCCCACCGCGGGCGGAACAACGAGGACAGAGCTCAGGCAGTGCTGTTCCAAAACTGTCTCAACGGTGTGACGCCATACTAGGCAGATGGCCGAAAGACAGACTTGCGTCATTAGCTAATTGCCATCGAGAGTCTGTTGCGTCTTGTACGGTGACATTGGACAACTGGACGGAAAAAGAGCGACGTGTTGCAGTTCAGACAAAAAGAGATGCTGTGCTATGATAAGCATGTAAAATTTCGCTCTGTGATGGCAATGGACACCACTTCTGGAATATTCAACCGTCATGCTGTCAGCATTAGTCCTGTAAAACCGTATTTCAATCCAATATGTGCATGTGGGAAGCAGAATGGATGTTTGACTTTCTGATATACCTAGAAGTCTTCCCTTCTGCGCGTCATATGGAACAGCTGTCCACTCGTCTGTCTGAGTGACTCAGTAGTATATTTGATGCCAAACCACTGGACAAGTAGGTTCACAAAAAAAATGTTCGTCATGAGTGCAGTGAGCGTAATTGCTAGTGGAATTAAGCACGGTAAATACGGTTTACGGTTTTCTTTACAGAAGGGATTTAAATACGGATGTAGAGCTAACAATAGTGCAATAGTGCGAACCTTCACCCGGGTGAATAGTATATGTCTGTTATCTGTTATGACGTATGGGTTGCCTAATCGGCTGGGTGCGGCTTCGGAACAGCCGGATAACGTTTGACTTTGTGTGGTGTATTATGCGACCTTTGTGGGTGGTTGTAGCGTCTAATGCAATAAAGTTGTTAGTAAGTTTTGGATCAGCTGCTGTCATGCGACAGACGGGGAGGCACACACTGATAGACATTTTTACTCCGGAAAGCGATTTATTCTCTGCCATGGAGTCAGACTTTACCATATGCCGAGCAATGTAAAAAGCATTAGCGCGTGGAGTGTGGTATTTTCCGCAACTCTATGCACGTGGCATACCTGCACTGGCGAATAGTAGTAGTGAAATACATTACTAAACTGCGGCTGTGTACTGTAAGAGATTGTGATCTCGGCGGTTTTTTCAAATTACTGCAGCTCGCTGCGCTGCGTGCCCAGATAATTTCAAAAAAACGCCTCGAATCACAAACATTCTACATACCAGCATCGTTCAGTAAATGCTATTACCATATGCCGGAGCAATGTAAAAAGCATTAGCAAAAAGCATATAATTATATATATATATATATATATTTATATATATATGATAGTATGAGTATTAACTAGTATATCATATATATATTATTATATATTTATATATATATATATATATATATGTAGTTATTATAAATATATTATATTATAGTGTAGTTTGTGTGTATGTGATGTATAAATATATATATATATATTTATATATTTATATATAGTAAAGTAGAGAGATGATAGAATAGTATATATATATATATATATACCACTATTATAATAATATATATAGTGATATATATATATATATATATATATATAGTAGTAGTGATATAGTAGCGACTTATATATTATATATATATACATTTAACATGATATATTGTAGTACATAAATAATATATAATTTATATATATATATATATTGATTTATATTTATATATATGTGTATATCCCGCGCTTTACTGGGGTATATTATGTACGTGAGATACGGGGGGGGCGGATTTATAGCCTCATCTAATCTCCGGAAACTACTGGAACCGATCTGAAAAATGCAAACGGCATTATATTAGCCCTGGTTTACAGTTCTTGAGGGAAAACATGAATTGTTAACCTCAGGGTAACCAATGGCGTCGCAGGTCACGTCAAAGACAAAATGTTGACCGTGTCATCAAAGTCCGGTTGATGGAATCGTTGCGCAGAAATGCGATATTAAACGCATAATCAGTTGATAAATCGTCATGATTCGTGTATCTAACACTTCACATTACCATTCTAAGCTGTTTTTGACCCTGGGTCAGGTCAGGGTCATCTGAGGTCACGAGGTCGAACTGCAGATTACGGTCATTAGGATTTGTCACACAAGTATATGGGCAGTTGTCTCATATGTATCTGCACAGTGATCAAGGTTCATTGAAACCGAAAGCTTTGTGTATTTAATATTTATTTGTACAAAAAGAGTTTTCTGTTCACCATCATCGAGCCATATATATATATATAATGAGTAGATAGTTGATATAATATATATATATAGGTGAGTAGTGATAGGATGAACTAGCGCTAACATAGAAGAGTGAAGCGTTTGCGTTTGGCGGCGGTTAAAACAACCGGGCCGAGCGGCCAGAGATGTGGCGCGCCACAACCTATCAAGTATCAGTACAGAAGGCGTTAACCGGCACAGTCTAACAGTTCAGTGTAACTGGACCACTCCTTACGCTGTAGCCAGCCACGGGGTAGCAATAAGTTTTGTCGGCAACTGTATATATATATATATAATATACACACAATGCGCAATCACTTACACTTCCCCCTCCCTCCACCCCGTTCCTCCCTCTGACCTGTTTATACACATTAAATCAATGCCATAGAACATCTACCAGTTCATTTCACTACCAAGCTCATCAAAGCCATGACATTTAGCTATCAAGACGTTTAGTATGTTTTAAATACTTCTGCACATATGTAGCCTTAGCCATGCAAGCAGCATTATATAAAAGTTCGACCGTACATGTATAATGGGGAGGGGTATAATGGGGAATAATTGGAATGTCACAAAACTGAACTGACCTTAGGTCACAGATAAGAAAATAAGTATGGTAATTGTATATACTGATGGTCTAATGCAATCCTGTAAGTTCCAAGGCTCTCGGATAATCAGTGTGGCTTTGGCACGATCACAAACAATTTTGGAGGCAACGTTACTTAAAGGAAATAGTTCACCTTCAAAATGGGTTTTGAACTGAGATAGCAGTTGTGTAGCCCGTGTTGAAAAAACCCTAACTGAAGTTTTCTGGGCTGAAAGGGCTCTCAGCCGAATATATTGACTTTTGTCGAAGGAATTGCGGGCCATAAAAATAAAAGAATGTTAAAAATAGGCCTCACGCACCTGGGCAGAGGCTATACAGTTAATCGTTACGCGACTACTTTCGATTTTCGAATTATCTGATTGGCCATGGAGCCAGTTTGACGTTACGGAGATACGCATATAGGTTTGTAACAATTGAATAATGTACGTCGTTCTGTCCTGAATCGGCGCGATGTATGGCTATTTTTGACATTATGAAAAGAAGCTGTATTTCAAAATATAGTTAAATCGTAGTTTAAAAAAAGAACAAGGTGAACTATTTCCTTTAACCTGACCTGGTGACCTAACTTGAGATGACCTGAGGTTATAAATTNGGGGGGGGGCATGGCCCCTTTGGCCCCCCTGGATCCGCCCTTGGTCTATATGGAGAATGTCTATGAGAGAAGAGAAGGTATGGATAAGTCTATGGTATAGTATAAGTTAAAACAACAGGTCGAATCACAAATTAATTTTAGTTTGGTTTTGCATTTTTGTAACATCCCCAGTCCCCAGTGTATTTGAACGGGGACCCTGATCCGAGAGCGGGTCGGCGAGCTCGTGAGGGCGGTAGAGGAGTGGTGGGGGAATGATAGGTTCGACTGGTTTTACATTTGGCTATACATTAGCCGTACATATGGCAGCGTGAAGGTTTTCTCTATTCCCGAAATTCCCCCTGACTATGACGTATGACGTCATCAGCCCAAATATTAAAACCTAACTTTTTATGAAATTGAACACTGTTTGTGAGAAACAAATGTCATAATCGTGTTCGGCAGTAAATACTTCATATTTAGCACCACAAGCGGCGTACATTTAAGAACTTTTGGGAAGGTGGCAGTGTCCCTTTAACGCAGAGGAGCACAACTTGATGGACCAGGTCACCTAGTAGGGGGTTGTGTGCCACTCAGTGGCGGCGGATTTGATTTTGTTTGATATGAGGGGGGAAGACTACGATCAATTATGTTCATTTCGTCATATTATAGAGCTATAATCCTCATGTTATAATACCCTCATGTTTTAGGGGAGTGTGCCTACTCTTTTGGAATGTCACTGAAATAATGCACTCCGAGGACGGAAAAATGTCTCTCGAGGTGGCAAGAGGCAAGATGTTTCCCGAGGGCGGCATGATGTTTCCCGAGGGCGGCATGATGCCCTTGAGGACGGCATATTGCGCTCTGAGGGCGGCATAATGTACTCTGAGGGCAGCATGATGCCTTCCGATGGCGGCATGATGCCTTCCGAGGGCGGCATAATGCCCTCCGAGGGCGGCATAATGCCCTCCGAGGGAGGCATAACGCTTTCCGAGGGCGGCATGTTGCTCTCTGGGCTCTGAGGGCGGCATGATGTCTTCCGAGGGCGGCATGAAGTGCTTTGAGGGCGGCAGGGTGCCTTCTGGGGGCGGCATAATGCGTTCTGAGAGCGGTATGATGTCTTCCAAGGGCGGCAGAATGCCTTCCGAGGGCGGCATAATGCGCTCTGAGGGCGGCAGGGTGCATTTCCAGGACGGCATATTGCGCTCTGAGTGCGGCATGATACCTTCCTAGGGCGGCATAATGCCTTCCGAGGGCGGAATAATGCCTTCCGAGGGCGGCATAATTCCTTTCGAGGGCAGCATAATGCGTTGTGAGGGTGCCAATATGTCTCTGAGTGTGTCAGGGTGCATTCCAAGAGTGCTACGATGCTGTTGGTAGACACAAGGGTGCCCTGGCGGCCTCCCGAAAACGCTACGGCGCCTTTGGCGCCGACAAATCCTTTGCAAAAACGGCGCAGCGGCGCCCCGGCCATCCCGACGCCGGAAAAACGGCGCCCTCGGACATTCTGGCGCCGTTTTTTAGTCAGGGGGTCCTCCGGCCCCTCTCTGGATCCGCCACTGGTGTATGTATGCAATATGCATGCATATATACTATATATGTATGTGTGTGTGTGTGTGTGTGTGTGTGTGTGTGTGTGTGTGTGTGTGTGTGTGTGTGTCGTCAGGGCTCGCGCTGGCTGATCCACATCACCAACTGGAGTAAGCTGCTGATGCTGATCGAGGTACTGCTGCAGGCCACGCTCACCTGCCACTACCAGCTGTGGAAGCTGCGTAAACGGCCTCCAGGTCAGCTCAGTTCGCCTCAGCGCCACATCAGAGGTCATAGCGCCATCAGAGGTCATACGTCCAGAGGTCATAGCGCCTCTCAGCCACATCAGAGGTCATACGTGCAACTCACACTGCACTGCAATTTAGCTATGCTCAACCAGACTTGTGCTTAATTCCAGTGGAATCAAATCCGATTCCGGAATCTATTCCGTTTTTACTGGAATTGGAATCAGATTCGATTCCGTTTGTATCTGGGTGGAATCGTAATCAGGCAGTGGCGTCGGATTTGATTTTGACATGGAGGGGGGGGGGGGGCAAGACTTTGATCAACTCAGTTCACGTAGTCATATAGCTTAAACGCATAGGTTGACAGATTGGAAGGAAATTTAATGATGATAATGATGATGTATCGTGATTAAGAGTGGCGATCTATCAAGGTTACCAGAGTCCGGAAAATAAGTTAGGGTAAAGAAAACAAGATCCGTTTTTTTAGCCTAATATTGATATTTTAAGTCGTTCCTTGTTAAAGGTTAAGGGTTCAAGGTTCAACTGTTAAAGTTAAAGGTTCAACTTTTGTTGTTAAAGGTTCAACTTTGACTTTTTTCAAACACTATTTGATTATATTTTCAAATACAACTTCTTTTCATATTGTCAAAAATAGTCATACACACCGATTCAGGACAGAAGGACGTAAGGACGTATTAAAATTGCCTTGAGGACGTACAATGTACATCATTGATTTTATGAAAACTATATGCGTCATTGACCTATAATAGTTAGGTCAATGATATGCGTACTCTGCAACGTCAAACGAAAGAATCGAATGGCTCAGCCAATCAGATTCGAAATTAGCCGCGTAAGATTACTGTATAGTCTCCCGAAGGCCAACATTCTTGACATTCTTTGTTTGTGGCCCACATCCCTTCGACAAAAAGTCAAATATATTCGGCTAGAGAGCCTTTTCAGTCCTGAAAACTTGCAGTCAGTTTTTTTTTTCTCAACACGGGCTACAAAACTGCTATCTCAGTTCAAAACCCATGTTGAAGGTGAACTATTTCATAACAAACTTAAAAAGTAACACAGAATACCGGTACCTTGGAATGCGCTGGTCTGGTACAGCATCAAATTTTAGGAAGAACCTTCCTTCAACAAATATTGCAGAGCTGGAACAGCAAATAAGAAACGAAGATATGTATGTTGGAGCCACTTCAGTGCTGCCCAGCAAGTGGTAATGTTTAGATACCACCCTGAAACTTTCAAAACACATTTTTTTGTATGTTTTCTTTCACATGAATTTTTTTTTTTAAACCTCATGAAATAAAAAAACTTAAATCATTTTGTAAAAAATTAAGTAAAAAAAAAATATTTCAAAACTCAAAATTTTGAAATTTCGAGATTGCCATCTGAAAGAGCAATCAATTCTCTACCGATGTCTATTTTCGCTAACACTTCCCTTCAACGCACAACACTCCACGAGTGCTTAACCATGCAATGATTTTGTGTCAAAACGGCCGAGCACGCCCCCTAAAAACTGCCTTGGACCCCCTCCTAATGATTTAATTTGTGAAAAAACACACCATTCGATTTGCAATGAAATGTTAGGAAAAGTCCCTTATTGTGTCCCTTATTCGGCTGACATTATTTTGTTTTGTATGTGAAAACATTTGGAATCGTATGCGAAGACAGCGAAATAACACTAACATTCAGCGACTGATTCGCGGACCCCTTACAATTATCTACAACTCTACCGACATAAAGAACAGAGCACGTAGATCACCATGGCGAAATACGTTTAACCCTCGCCCGGGTAGGAGAGGTGCAGATGCCACCCCCTCTTTTTTCCCCGAAATAACTCATGTAGTTATCAACTGGACGAGATGAAACTTTCAGTACCCTACTTTTGAACAATTTGACACATACTCGGAAAATTTCGAACTTCCTACTTTCATGACCCGTGACCTATGACGGTGACCTGTTTCTCAAGGTCATGTCAGTCGCAACTGGCGTCTCGTAGTATCGATCCGTGTTACATGTGCAGTTTCCGAGTGTTTGTTGTTCAGGAGCATATTAAATGTTGTTCTTCCCAGGTGACAGTTATGGCTTCCGCTGAGATTGTGACCTCGACTGACCTTTTTTTAGTTCAACCGAGGTCACTGACCTCCAATGACCTCATATGACTTTTTGGCTTCTGGCCCTTTCTAGGACAGTTTGTGACGCTGATTTCAAATCTGGGGTCCATTTGACATAATGATATGTTCCACTGGGGTCATGCGCTTCCACAGGTCAACCGAGGTCACTGACCTCAGATGACCTGACATATCATTTTTGTAATTTTGGAGTTTTTAGGTCATTATGTGACGCTGATTTTAGATTTGGCGTGTATTACGCATACTGAGATGTTCTTTCACCATTTTGGCTCGATCAGTATTCAATTTTCACGCATTTACGATTTGACGACATTTGGGTCATTTACATGACGTCAGAGTTCACCTTTTTACCCAAGACCTTAAAATCTGGTGTCAATGGCTTTCTCTTGTCACAAGCAGTTCGCTCTTTTTAATCAAAGCTATCATATTTAGATGTGTTGTATGTTGGAGCCACTTCAGTTAGGGGCGAAATGCCGAGGGGGGGTCGTACCCCTCCCCACCCGGACGCGCAGTGATCTTGCCCTACTCGGGCGAGGGCTCACCCTACATATAATAGTTTGACGTCTAGATACCAATAGAGTTCGCCATCGACAGATTCAATATTTTTTGGACCCCTTAGATTTCCATTGAAATCGGTTTCTAGATTGAATTCCAGGCATGGATTAATACGGTGAAATCCATTGCATCCTAAATATGATAGTTTGGCGAGACGCCAATAGAGTTTGCCAGCGACACATTCGAGATTTGGCGGACCCCTTAGATTTCCACGAAAATCGATATCCAGATAGAGTACCAGGCGTATTTTAACATGGTGAAATTAACATGGTAAAATGAGATCCACCCTACATATGATAGTTTTGCGTCTGCATCCCCCCTCACACACACACAATCAGACGTCAATAGAGCTCGCTAGCGACATATTCAATATTTGGCAGATCTCTTGTATTTCCATGAAAATTGGTTTTCAGATAGAGTTCCAGACGAAGAATAACACAGTGAAATCCGTTTCATTCTACATACTATAATTTGGCGTCAATACGTCAATAGAGTTCGCCAGCGACCTATTCGAGACTTGGCAGACCCCTTCGATTTCAATGAAAATCATTGTTGAGATGTGCAGCTTGCCTATCTAATTGTCCAAATAGAGTTTAAATGTTGATTATCATGGTGAAATCCGTTGCATCCTACATATCATAGTTAGGCGTCTAGACGCAAGTAGAGTTCGCCAGCGACAGATTCGAGATTTGGCGTTTCCCTACGAATTTCATGAAAATCGTTTTTTACATAGAGTTTTAGGTGCAGATTAACACGATGAAATCCGTTTCATCAGACTTTACAAAGCTGGATCGCAATGGTGTAGATGGTGTATCCTTCCTCCCGCTGCCCCCTCTGATGGTGTAGCCCTCCTCTCGCTGCCTCCCCTCTGACTGTGTAGCCCTCCACCCACCACCTCCTCTGATGGTGTAGCCCTCCTCTTGCTGCCTCCTCTGACGGTTTAGCCCTCCTCTCGCTGCCTCCTCTGATGGTGTAGCCCTCCTCCTCTGATAGTGTAGCCCTCCTACCGCTGCCTCCTCTGATGGTGTAGCCCTCCTCTCGCTGCCTCCTCTGATGGTGTAGTCCTCCTCTTGCTGCCTCCTCTGATGGTATAGCCCTCCTGTAGCTGCCTCCTCTGATGGTGTAGCCCTCCTCTTGCTGTCTCCTCTGATGGTGTAGCCCTCCTCTCAGCTGCCATCGATCTGATGATGGTAGCCCTCCTCCTCCGCTGCTGCCTCCATCTGATGGTGTAGCCCCTCCTCCCGCTGCTTCTCTGATGGTGTAGTCCTCCTCCCGCTTAACCCTCTTCTGAAGTTCTGAATGGGTGTAGCCCTCCTCTCGCTGCCTCTACTGATGGGCACGCCTCCTCTTCGCCTGACTCCTCTGATGGTGTATCCCTCCTCTCGCTGCCTCCTCTGATGGTGTAGCCCTCCTCCCGCTGCCTCCTCTGATGGTGTAGCCCTCCTCCCGCTGCCTTCTCTGATGGTGTAGTCCTCCTCCCGCTACCTCTTCTGAAGTTCTGATGGTGTAGCCCTCCTCTCGCTGCCTCCTCTGATGGTGCAGCCCTCCTCTCGCTGCCTCCTCTGAATGGTGGTAGCCCTCCCCTCAGCTCGACCTGCCATCCTCTGATGGTTGCAAGCCTCTCCTCTCGCTGCCTCACTCTAGATGGTGCAGCCCTCCTCTACGCTGCCGTCCTCGTGATGATGTAAGCCCTCCTCCTTGCTGCCTCCTCTGATGGTGTAGCCTCCTCCTGCTGCCTCCTCTGATGGGTGCAGTCCTCCTCTCGCTGCCTCCTTTCTGAATGGTATAAGGCCCTCACTGTAGCTGCCTCCTCTGATGGTGTAGCCCTTCGCTCTTGCTGTGCTCGCTCTGATGGTTGGTTATCCCTTCCTCTCGCTGGCCATCCTCTGATGGTGTAGCCCTGCCTCTTAGCTTGCCATCCTCTGATGGTGTAGCCCTTCCTCTACGCTGCTATCCCTCTGATGGTGCAGGCCCC
The DNA here is from genome assembly GCA_014673585.1 of Semibalanus balanoides. Classification (NCBI taxonomy): domain Eukaryota; kingdom Metazoa; phylum Arthropoda; class Thecostraca; order Balanomorpha; family Balanidae; genus Semibalanus; species Semibalanus balanoides. The sequence continues at coordinate 73,222 of VOPJ01008489.1, forward strand.
TCCTCTCGCTGCCGATCCCTCTGATGGTGGCAAGCCCCTCCTCGTCGCTGCCTCCTCTGATTGGTGCAGCCCTCTCCTTTTAGCTGTCTCCTCTGATGGTGTAGCATCTCTCACGCTGCCATCCTCTGATTGGTGGCAGCCGCTCCTCGCTCGCTGCCTCGCTCTGATGGTGCACCCTCCTCTCGCTGCTCCTCTGAATGGTGCAGCTCCTCCTCTTCGCCTGTCCTCCTCTGATTCGAATGCAGCCCTTCCTCGTCTGCCTGCCTCCTCTGTGTGTAAAGCCCTTCCTCCTGCTGCCCTCCTCGTGATGGTGGCAGTCCTCCTCTCGCTGCCACCTCTGATGATGTAGCCCTCCTCTCGCTGCCTCCCTGATGGTGGCAGCCTCCTCTCGCCTGCCTTCCTCTGATGGTGGGCGCCCTCCTCTCACTGCATCCTCTGATGGTGTAGCCCTCCTCTCGCTGTCTCCTCTGATGGTGCAGTCCTCCTCTCGCTGCCTCCTCTGATGGTGTAGCCCTCCTCCTGCTTCCTCCTCTGATGGTGTAGCCCACATATGATTTGATGGTGCAATTTGTCCCCCTCCTCCTTGCCACCCTGGTGTACTCCACAGGGGCGCCAGTTTTGCACGATGTCAGCTTTAACGCTCTGCTGCGCTTCTTCTACGCCGCACAATGGCTTTTCTCCAACGTCAGCGGGGTGTTCGCCATAGTCACCGTCTTCGTCGCCTTCCTCGGTGGGTGGTGATTGGGGTCGGTGGTCTCTTCGGTGGGTGGTGATTGGGGTCGGTGGTCTCTTCGGTTGGTGGTAAGATTGGGGTCGGTGGTCCTCCCTCAGTGGGTGGTGATTGGGGTTCGGTGGTCTCCTCAGTGGGTGGTGATATGGGGTCGGTGTCTCTCGGTGGGTGGTATTGGGAGTCGGTGGTCTCTTCGGTTGGTGGGTGATTGGGGTCGGGTGGGTCTCTCTCGTGGGTGGTGATTGGGGTCGGTGGTCTCTTCGGTGGGTGTGATTGGGGTGCGGTGGTAGCTCTTCGGTTTGGGTGGTGATTGGGGTGTGGTCTCTTTCGGATTGGTGGTGATTGGGGTTCGGTGATCTCCTCGGTGGGGTGGTGATTGGGGTCCGGTGTCTCTTCGGTGGGTGGGTCGAATTGGGGTCGGTGGTCTCTTTACGGTGTGGGTGGTGATTGGGGTCGGTGGTCTTCTTTGGTGGGTGGTGATGTGGGGTCCGGTGATCTCTTTCGGTGGGTGGTGATTGGGATCGGTTGGTCTACTTCGGTGGGTGGTGATTTGGGGTTGGTGGTGCTCTTCGGTGGGATGGTGATATGGGATGAGTGGTTTTTCCTCGGTGGGTGGTAGATTGGGGTCGGGTGGTCTGCCTCAGTTGGATGGTGATTGGGAGTCGGTGTCTCCTCAGATGGTGGTGATTGGGGTCGATGGCTCCTCGGTTGGTGGTGATTGGGGCCGGTGGTCTGCCTGCTGGTGGGTGGTGAATTGGGGTCGGTGGTATCCTGCGGTGCGTTGGTTGATTGGGAGTCGGTGGTCCTCCTTCGGTGGGTGGTGATTGGGTCGGTTGGTACTCCTCAGTGGGTGGTGATTGGGGTCGGTGGTCTTGCTTCCAGTGGGTGGTGATTGAGTCGGTGGTCCTCCTCGGTGGGTGGTGATTTGGAGTCGGTGGTCTCCTGCAGTGGGTGGTGATTGGGTCGGTGGTCTCTCAGTGGGTGTTGAATTGGGGTGGTGGTCTCAACTCAGTTGGGGTGGTGATTGGGGACGGTGGTCTCCTCGGTGGTTGGTGATTGGGGTCGGTGGTCTCCTCGGTGGGTGGTGATTGGGGTTGGTGGTCTCCTCGGTGGGTGGTGATTGGGGTCGGTGGTCTGCCTCAGTGGGTGGTTGATTGTGAGTCGGTGGTCTCCTCGGTTGGGTAGTGATTGGGGTCGGTTGGTCTCCTCGGTTGGGTGGTGATTGGGGTCGGTGGTCTCCTCGGTGGGTGGTGATTGGGGTCGGTGGTCTCCTCAGTTGGTGGTGATTGGGGTCGGTGGTCTCCTCAGTTGGTGGTGATTGGAGTCGGTGGTCTCCTCAGTTGGTGGTGATTGGAGTCGGTGGCCTCCTCAGTTGGTGGTGATTGGGGTCGGTGGTCTCCTCAGTGGGTGGTGATTGGGGTCGGTGGTCTTCTCAGTTAGTGGTGATTGGGGTCGGTGGTGCTCCTCAGTGGGATTGGTAATTGGGGTCGTTGGGTCTCCTCGGTTGGTGGTGATTGGGGTCGGTGGTCTCTTCGGTGGGTGGTGATTGGGATCGGTGGTCTCTTCGGTGGGTGGTGATTGGGGTCGGTGGTCTGCTCAGTGGGTGGTGATTGGGGTCGGTGGTCTCTTCGGTGGGTGGTGATTGGGATGAGTGGTTTCCTCGGTGGGTGGTGATTGGGGTCGGTGGTCTCCTCAGTTGGTGGTGATTGGGGTCGGTGGTCTCCTCGGTGGGTAGTGATTGGGGTCGGTGGTCTCCTCGGTGGGTGTGATTGGTGTCGGTGGTCTCCATCGGTGGGTGGTGATTGGGGTCGATGGTCTCCTCGGTGGGTGGTGATTGGTGTCGGTGGTCTCCTCGGTGGGTGGTGATTGGGGTCGGTGGTCTCCTCAGTGGGTGGTGATCGGGGTCGGTGGTCTCCTCGGTGGGTGGTGCAGTTTTCCTGTATGACCGGCTGTTGGTTGTCTCTCCCTCGCCCGTGCCGCTCAGTTGACCTGTGCCTGGCACTCCTCTCTCCTCTCTCAGAGGAGGACAGCAGCGGCGCCTTCCGTGCTGCCCGCTACTTCACCAGCCTGCTGTACGTGCTCGCCGACCACCTACTGCACAACCAGCCCAAGCACATGCTGCACCTCTTCTACTCGTTGTTCCTGCACATGCTGTACGTGGTGTTCGAGGCGGTGTACGTGCTGGCGGGCGGCACCGCGCCGGACGGATCGTCGGTCATTGACGGTATCGACTGGAGCCGGGTGGAGACGGCCGGCTTCGTCAGCCTGTCGGTGTTTCTGGTGTTTGTGGCCCACGGCGGCCTGTGGCTGCTGGCGCGGCTCAGGGAGGTGCTCTACAGCTGTGTCAGCAGCGATCACGCCATCAAGCTGCCGCTGACTGGCGCGCCAGGCGCTCAGAACGTGCCGGCAACACCGTACGGAGCCACCCGACAGGACCCGGAGGGAGGCCATCCCAGTCCACTCATCACGGTCAGTGCAGCCACCGCCGCCGGGGCGCGCTACGGAGCCACCCGACAGGCTCCGGAGGGAGGCCATCCCAGTCCACTCATCAGCGGTCAGTGGCAGCCACCCCGACAAAGGACCNTTTTGGACTTTTGCACCGATCCTATTATTTCATTTTTTGTACTTTGTTTCTCTACTTGATTATAAAATAAACAAACAAACAAACAAACCAAGCCCCCGATGCCAGCCGTTTATATGTCCAGCCGTTTACTTGCCAGCCGTATGGCATGACGAAAATGCAGACAAATGATATGTCTACCGATTCGGCATGCTCTGGACGTCAATGTATTATAGAATACAAAGCCATAAGATGGTTTGGTTGGTTGCACGGCTGCATTAAAGCCAAGCACTCCCGTTGTCTTCACTAAGGCTCACTCCCGCTTGCGTCTCGCGCGCAGAATCGCCCCTCGCGACACGCGAGCTGAGCACTGTGCGCCGCCGACTCGGCTTACGGACGGGCCTCTTCGGCCAATCACGGACAACGGTGCATTTCGCATGTTGAAAACCCTAGCTCTGTCCACTATCCTAAGCTATCCAAAGAGATCATTGACCAACTTGCCAAACTTCTCCGACCGATACAAATGGGACTTTGAACATTGAATGAACCATATTGCCAAACGTAGCCTCTGACCGGGACTGGGCGCCGGCCTCAATCGGCCAGCTTCGAGACTGTACACAGTGTGACGTCAGAGACCATGGCGCGGCCGCTGCCGACCGGCTGGCCGGTCAGGGTCAGGTCATGATTGGCGGCGACCGCGCCGTGGCCTCTGAGTCACACTGTGTACAGTCTCGAAGCTGGCCGATTGAGGCCGGCGCCCAGTCCCGGTCAGAGGCTTACGGGTTTGGCAAATATTGGTTCATATAATGTCAAAAGTCCCATTTGTATCGGTCGGAGGAAGTTTTGGCATTTTGGCCACGATCTCTGGATAGGAGGCTATGGACAGAGCTAGGTTTTTTCAACAATGCAGTGCACCGTTATCCGTCACTGGCCGAAGAGCCCGCCTCCGTAAGCGAATTCGGCGGCGCGCAGTGCTCAGCTCGCGTTGTTCGCCGAGGGGCGATTCTGCGCGTGAGGCGCAAGCGGGAGTGAAGCCTTAGTGAACGACAACGATAGCGCTTGGACTTTGATTGCAGCGTGCAACCAGCCACCATCTAATGGTTGTATGCAATGATACCTTTGACGTCCAGAGCATTTGACGAATCACTGAAATGGTCGCGATGGCGATTTTGAGCATGATTAATATATGAGGGAAGAAATAAATAACCTCTTGCTTCATGATTCTGAAAAATGTTTCCCAAATCTATTTATTAGCAAAATTATATTGATATTTCGATACTGGATCGTCATCAGAATGATGACTTCAGAATCAGAATGATGTCATCAGAATGCGGTATTCTGAGTTTCTGATGACGATCCAGTATTGAAATATCAATATAATTTTGCTAATAAATAGATTTGGGAAACATTTTTCATCATGAGCATAGGTTATTTTATTTCTTCCTCATCACTAAGACGAATCAGTAGTTCATATCATTGGTCTGCATTTTCGTCATACCATAGGCGATAGCCTCGGCCAAACGAAAGGAGCGCGATTTCGGACAAAATGTAGATTTACAAAAAGACGCTCGATGGATTTTTGACAAATTTACATCGGTAGATTCCACGTGAGCTCAGCTTTCGAATGGTGTATTTCCCAAAGTTTGACACCTCCGAACCCTTCCAACGAACCGTGGGCGTCATTGAGCTCAGCATGCATGCACACATCGACCCGGAAGTGTCTCGGGATTTACCGCCGGCATTGGACGGCAGATCCCACACGACGGTCGCGAAGGAGGGGCCACACCACTGCGATGGTGATAATAAAGGTAAGGGTTCCAAGAGAGGCATCGGGCCCTCTAGAGGATGCAGACCGGCGAAAACCGTTAGTCAGAGGGCCGTCCGACATAAGTCCAAAACTCATGAGATTTCGTCATTTTTGTTCTTCTTCCCATTATTAATTGATTAAAACAAATACTCTCCTTTGTAGAAGTTGCTTAGAATTTCCAGAAAATGTGTTAATTTCAGACGATTCGGTGGTATTGGTAAAGCCGTGGCCCGTGACATGACGCTGAGCTCCCCTTGGATCTGTCCCTGTTCGCCCCCAGTCGTTAAAAAAAAATCAACACCGCTGCTGCGTCAGAAATGAGTGTTCTATTGCCCTGGTCAGAATGATGTGTCACGAGCAGGGGCGTCGCCACAGGGGGACGGGGGACGGGGGGGGGGACACCGTCCCCCCTAGCCGTTAGGCTGGGGGGATTATCCCCTCCAGTTTTGGACAGTCTCCCCAGGCATTTATCTGCACTTCACTCGGAAACAATGCATTTCTTCTATATCGTATGCGTTTGGAAAAGCATGTGCTCGGCCTTTTTCCCCTTTTTACTTTTTTCCCTTTTGAAGGGAAATTTGTTCAGCAATTTAAATAGCGTTTTCGACAGCAGAAGTACCATAAAAGCATGGCGCGAAATGGGCTCTGTTGGTTGTTTACGGCACACTTTGTGTACTGTTTCCTAATACAAAATATTGTCTGTCTTTTCTGTGCCTGTCCATGGGGCGTCGGGGGCGGGGGGGGGGGGACGAGGGGACGCGTCCCCCATGTTTAAAAAATTGGAGGGGGACGTCCCCCAAGGAAGTTGACTGGACTTTTGTCTTGAAATTCGTGCCAAAGGAAATTTGAACCTAACTTAATTTCCGGTAAAAAAAAGAGTCACTTTTAACCCTATCAGGGGCGTAAGCCCGCATTTTTCGAGACAGGTGCATCCGTCGGGGGGAGGCCATCACAGGGGGCCCAGTCCCCATAAACTCATCCGCGACGTTATTGCGATAGTTAAACAATATCCGAATTTCGAAAGTTCCCTTCTTGGTTTGTTATTGTGCATACTTCTGGAATTAAACCATTTCGGTCTTCAGCCAGGCCTGAGAGAGCCCCCATTCCCAGGCCTGAAGCGGCTTAAAAGGGTTCTTCCTCCTGTCATAGGCCTCTCTGATAGATGGAGGGTCCTTGTATTGTGTTAAAGGGCTTTGGATCAGCTCAACGGCTTAGTAAGGATTTGGCCAAGGACTTGATTTCTATACTCTTAGGTCCTTGGCGCTTGAGAGCCAGGTACCAAACGGAGATGAAAGGGCCAGGGTCCTTGCCACTGGTGGTGGTTGGGGGGGGGGCAGCAGGGACTCGGCCCCCACTCGTAAAAGTGTAGGGCTTGCCCCGCTAGAACTGCGATTAGGTATTTGGGCTAGGAATCACATTATTTTCCAAATTATTGTTTGTCATCGCTTCAAAAACGATGCGAGGCAAAAGTTTGGGACGGCTCAATTCGATACATCTGTGATTTAGCTTTGCTAAAACGAAAGAGCAAAAGAATGGCGGACCCTATATTCATGAAATTTGGTGTCTAAATAGGAGTTTTCATGTGTAGATTTACATTGAGAAATCTGTTTCACCCTAATATGATAGGTTATGTTTTAGACGCCGTAGAGTTCGCTAGCGACATATTCGAGATTTGGCAGAACCCCTTATATTTCCATAAAAAATCGGTAATCCAGATAAGGCGTGGATAACATGTGAAATCGTTCAACCCTACATAGTGATAGTTTCGCGTTAGACTCCAGCTGACATTTCGAAATTGGCGGACCTCTTAGATTCCCATGAAATTGTGTCTATGTAGGAGTTTCAATGTAAAATTTAACATTCGTGAAATCCGTTTTTTAACCCCCCAACCCCCAGGCATTTGATTGTTTGGACGTCTAAGGCCGCCAATAGAGTTCCGCCAGCGACAATTGACTTGAAAATATGGACTTATAATTCGTCCCCACTTGGCGGATTCAGGGGCAACCAGGAATGACCCCCCAAAGGCCTGGAAGGAGGGCAACCATGTCTTTGGACCCCCAAAAACAGTCAACAATTTATCGTAAAAATTGTTTTGCACGGTCAAAAATCCAGCTATCTACATTGCAAAAATGGAAAAAAATCGCACCGCTTCGCGGCATACCACGAATCTTGTTATTGTTTTATGCAAATTTTGAAAATGAAGAAATTAAATCCATTACGGTCATGGCAGGGCCTTTCTTTTGGCAGTAATGCTTGGCCCCAGGGCCCGTCCCTTCATAATCTTTAGGCAGAACATGTTAGCTAGTATTTGAAAATTTCGGCGCCGCTTTGGGCGGCGCAAAATTTAAATTTAAAGTATGTATCTACCATAATATGGAAATCCATATTAAATTGCTTGCAAAGGACGCTTTTTCGCCATTTCAGGCCGATTCCCACTTCCAAAATTTCGGCGACCCAACCCCCGCGAGTTGGTTTGAGAGAACGTTATTTTAGTTAATGTACTTATATGTGTATATTCCGTAGCTGGATGGGCTACAAGTATTACGCTCTTTGCGTTTAAAGAAGCTATAATACAAAAAAACGACTGGCCAACATCGGGGAGAAAAAAATGGAGTACCATTTGACAAAAAAAATTGACCCCCAAACCGACGGTGGATCCGCCAGTGTCCCGTCCCCCCACTCAAAATGTCGTGGCGACGCCCCTAGTCACGAGATTGAGAAGGTTTGCACCGGTTTACTTATTTTCACTGCTGGCGCGGGCAAGGTAGACTGTGCCGGAGCGCACCCGTGCCATGCGGTGCAGCATATCTGTCAGTGGTCCCTTCCCCAGCACGAACCCAAATAATGATGTTAGTCAGTTGTGATTGCTTGCGGAAGCCGTGAGCGCTGAGTTGACCTGACATCTGTTTGTGCCCACAGAGGACGTGTGTCTGTCGCGGGCCTGCGTGGACGTGGCCGCGTCCATCTTGTCCGCGTCCGACTTCAGCGCCGACCCGTGCAAGGACTTTTATCAGTACGCGTGCGGTGGCTGGGTCAAGGCCAACCCGATCCCGCACGGACAGAGTATGTGGGGCACGTTCGGCAAACTCTGGCAGAAGAACCAACTCGTCATCAAAAACGTGCTCGGTGAGTGAAAAAGCGTTGGCAGTGGAAAACAGAGGCGAAGAGAGAATACGAACAACAAAGGGGAAATGTGTCACACGTCGGTGCAGTTTAAATTCATGCCATGAAAACATAAAAAATCACGTTCTTCATCGGAATATTATCGGAGAATACTAAATCCTCCGAGAACGGCGAGTCATATAGTTCTTCATATAAAATAGCATTGCTTCATTTTTAAAAAGATGATTTTTCAATGAGGAATTGTGCGAATCATTCAGTACAATTTTACATCACTTTCTAACGCTCTGCGATGATTGCTTCGGTACCACGTTGTATGGTACCTACATTTATTTTCCTTTGCATAGGCGTAAGATCAGGAGGCAGGAGGCCATGGCCCCTCACTTTTTGGTCAACATGTTTTCAGTGGCGGATCCAGAGGGGGGAGGCATGGGGCCATGGCCCCCCCTTGGGCCTCGAACTTGAGGGGCACTCTGGCCGCCTGAGGGGGCACTCTTGTCCCCTAGGGACCACTCTTGTCCCCTGAGGGGGGCCATCTTGTCGCCTGAGGGGGCACTTTTTCTTTCGCCTGAGGGGCATTCTTGTCGCTTGAGGGGGGCACTCTTGATCGCCTGAGGGGTATCTTGTCGCCTGAGGGGGCACTCTAGGCCCCTGAGGCACTCTGTCGCACTGAGGGGGCACTCTGGGTCGGCCTGAGGGCAATCTAGCCGCCTTAGGGGGCACTTCCGGCAGGCTTGAGAGGGGGCACTCTGCTGACCTGAGGGGTCTTGAATTTGAAGAAAAAAAATGCTGAAATAGGGGCACCCTCAACGTATAGTGGACCAAATCCGTCGAGTTGTCAGATTTGGGTATAGGTTAGGGGCACCACTGCAATTGATTGGCCCCTCCTTGAATATTTTCTGGATCCCGCCACTGCATGTTTTGTGTGTTTTTGTTTGTGTGTTTTTTGCTTTATAACGAGGGAAATTGTGGAGATTTCAAAGATTCGCCAATATTAATGAGCTCAAATTATTGCAAAGAATTCTTGCCAGCCAAACTCCTGGGTTAGATTCTCACCAGGACGAGATCCAAAGTTGCACTTGCCCCCCCCCCCACGTTTGATGACGTTCTAGTCCTCCGTCCCTATCTCGGACCATCGAAACCCGGTAACTACCCCAGAGTTTCGACCACCGGCTTACAACTGGGACCTCGAGGCACAAGTACCAGCGGGGCTTCGATCTCCCGTTTCAGCATGGCCCCACTGCAGTCCAGTCCAGTGGCCGATAGAAAGGCCGCACTAATGCCAACTTATTGATCTGTCCGGCAGGCTCAACTTTCCGACAGTGTACGATTGATCCGACGAAGTTGCCGTCCAGATCCTGCTTACGGCAAACAACTTCCAACCACGGACTGCGGCGCACACATATTGCCACAGGCGTTGCAAAACTTTGCAATTTGAAGCTTAGCTTAATAATCCTAATAATACTGCTACAAACAACGTAAGATAGTCGGGCACCAGATTCCCCGACTTAATGTCGCAAGCGCGCCACCATACTGGCAGTGGTAGTCCATCACCGCTGAATCAGCTTGTGTCCGACATGCAGCTATCGTCCAGTATCCACAGGCTACTTTACGACACAATGCACCAGCCACCAACACGTAATGATTAATCCACCAAGCTGAGTGGATTGCGGATATCGAGTGACCATTCGATCGCAGACGTCCATCATACAATTGGCTGACATTCGGCGTAACATATCCACCATGATGTTGATGATTTGGGTTTAAGGGCGCCTCAAAACATATCCACCAGAGTCCACTGCGTCGATACTGACATCCACATCGAACGGTCTGTGTCTTTGCGTGGTTTGGTGCAGTTATCCGAGGTAATAATATTTGCGGGTACCATCGGCCTCTTCTGATGTCACCAAGTACTCGCGTCGTATATAGTCCGACGGTCAGCTCCATGTGGCGTTGATGGGGTTTCAGGGAAATCGCTTGGTTATCGACCTCCACATGACCTTTGTGCTGATTGGGAGCTATAATTGCTTGAGGCTGCTGATTATAAGAGATGGTAGATCAGTTGTGTATACGAGGTTCACAACCGACTGGTCGTGGTCACCGTGGTTAAATATGCACGTTGGCTTTCGTCATGGCCCAGATGTGTCTAAAAAAGTCATATTTTTTAATACACGTTTTGTCAAATTAATGACATGAGACCCTCTCTATATGATGACCCTCTCGCCGATATTTACCAGAAAGTCTCCGCGACTTCTTAAGTTGATTTCTCTACATCCCAAACAACATTTGCAATTCAAGCGAATCATAAAGCTTAATATGCATAAAATACAGCGCGAGTGAGCCCAATGGGTCTTGACGGAGACACCAGTGTAGCGTGAATCGGCGTCGCTCAGGCCGGAGTCGGAATGGAACCCAATAAAGACCAATCAGTTGCGCATCCCTGATCACGACACTCTCGCTGTCTGGCACGCAATCCCTGGAAGCAATTACACACCACCACGCTAATTCCACCCCACCCTCCCCCTCCCCTGACCCCTCCACGTGCAGTAACAACCCGGGAAGCTGACCAGCGATTTCCACAACTGACATAAATCTATTACTTGCGCGAGGTAGAGCCCCAAATCATGTTGTCTTTGACAAGGAGAATTTACAGGTGTTAAATAAAGCGTTTTGCAAGTGTGGTCTGCCCTTCAAGTGCCGGAGTCGGCAACTCTTTTGGACACTTCTCAATATAACTAGTAACAACAATCTAGCTATGCGCTATATTGAATACACCATTTCCTAGCACTATGAATTCACAGCACACATCTCTTCTTAAGCTTGTCTGGTCACCCAAGTAACTGTAAGTCATATGACAACAAATTACCTTTATACAACTACTGACGAAATCACGAGCTCTTCTCCTGTCTTTTTACTAAATACTACGACACGTTTCTTCACTTTTCACCATTAATTCCTATCTTCAATATTTACTGTTTATACTAGCATCCTTTCCATGACCTCCTAAACTCCACACGTGCAGTAACATCCGGTGATAGAACATGACTCTTCAGTCTCTGTATGTACCATATATTCTCAGTGATAACGCACGACGCGATCCCACTCTATAACACACCTTCATTCCTACCTAGTATACGAGCTCTTACGAACCTTGTATTGACTCCTTTTGTACATCTTAAGCTCATCCACCAAGTACTTCCACACGCAGAGTCTCGCACCGGAGGATGTTCTATAGAGCCATATGATCGAACCCCTGTAGAACACGTATATTGAGCCACAGTTATCTCTTAACTTAATCACACCCTACATTGTCATTTGAAAAGTCTCTGCTAGAAGTGGACTGTCTCAACTCTTGGCAACAGAATCACCTTTGAGGCCCTCGCGTGACGGCGCCCGCTGCTTGGCGTGAAGAGCGGGTCGGCGGCTTTTGCGAATCCACCTGACCAATAGCTCTCGCTTCTCCTATCAAACATAAGTGAGTGGTCTCTGAGCTAGCATGGGATTCTTTTCTCTTAAAAGAGACACGCTCAGAGGTAGCTGCATTCCATGAACACCATCTCTCAAGAGTCATCACACACCAAGCATCGAGCGCCTCCTGCCTCTTTCACACTTGGAGCTGAGACGCTGGAGCAGCACCGGACATTACATGGTACTTACGTTCCTCTGCCTCACGCAATTGCTCTTTTCGCCTTAATGTCATAACAAGTGTAGTGGGCAGGATGTGAGGATAACTATACATGAGTTTAATAATATTCACAGTGGTGGTTGGTAAGCGAAGAGATATGTTTAGGTGCACTTTATTTGTCTGATAATACAGAAAGATAGTGAGCGCAGTGTAAATTGTGTTGATATGTTAAAGTGTATTTTATCCATTTGTACTGAAATTGTGTAAAGACTGTGGGTATCATAAGATTATTCTATTTATGAGTTTGGCGTGAGAGATGTCTTTGTGTTGTGAACTATGGTTCATTGTCATTGATAGTCGATTATACATGTTTGATTATTATTATATGTGCACTATGTCTAATTTCATACACATCATTTATAGGTGGTTAACCATATTATTTGCATATGCTCTAACGGATAAGCACTACATTAAATGGATTAACTTAATAAGTCAAAACTGTTATAAGTTGTTGTTTAACTTTGAAGTCAGTCATTCGATTCTATTTGTTGAGTTGGAGATGGAGCGTTATCGTGTATATCGATCAGTTGATCTTTTTTTGTTTGCGTGTATTTGAGTACAGGATTATTACCCTTTGTTATAGTATTTCCAGTACATGGATGACTCTTATGGTCACGATACAACTAGAGGAATAATAATTCAATTAGTAGCATGAAACTAAAGACAACCGCTTGTATAGCTTGACCAAAAAACAACAGCGTTGCAGACGATCCCCATGGACCAGGATGTGGCAGGAAACAATTGTAATAACATAATCGAACACGACCAAACCTTTACAGCAATCTCGGGCGCAGCAGGAGCCCACGTTTAGGACTTTGATGTTGCTGGCAATCACAGTCACGGATGCGTCATCTACATCTCTGCGGGAGAAGGCTGACCCGCGCCGACTTGTGGTTCTGATTCTGTCCGCCAGGTGGACCAGGGGCGCCTGACGCTGCCCTCACGGGACTACTACCTGAACAAAACGACGGCTGATGACCACGTGATGGGCGCCTATCTGGATTACCTCACTCAGGTAACACAGAGGCGGCGGGACAGAGCGGCGGCGAGGATAGGGTGGAACGATCACAGCGATGTCAGTGCTGCCATCTATCGGCCAGTGCCCAAACTGACCCGATTTCTTCCGTATGTGGTTTCGGCTGTGCTTGGCCTGCTATAAAACAAGGTGGCCAAAAAAACGGGCACAATTGGGCTGCGAACAGGGGAGGTGAAGGGTCGGCTGTTAGCATGGCCTTATCAATGCTGCACTGTGCTGTTAGGAATGGACTTTGGATCCACCGGAAATTATGACATAAACATTGATTGGAAAGGGTAATAAACATCGCTGAGGACCATAAACAGGATGTGATTTGAAGAGAGTAAAGTATATACGTTCTAAAAGGCTTAATCGGAAGGAGCATGGCCCAGGTACTTAATATGACAAGCTCAATCGTCTCATTTGACTTTGTCACATCGCCCTTGTTCTTGTATACCTACTGCCTTCATAATCAAATTTACAATTTTATACTGGCGTGAATAAACAATCCATCCTACTCACATCACTTTGAGATATGACCTGAACATTAAACCAGCTGTTTCCATCGGAGCTCGAATAAACGTAATAAGCCATTCAATCACCAGCACCGGTATTGACACCATCGCTGATCAGAGCTACCGGGAACAGCTGGCTAACTTAATTGAGTCGAGCGAAACCAGACAGAACAATCTTGCAATAATTATATCTAGGTGACACTAATCTGACGGAACCTAGAAAACAACAATTTCGTCCGGTGGTGTTGAGCATTAATCGGATCAACGCAGCAAAAACGGACGGCGATAGGTGAGCAATGCATTTCGCATTCTGGAATAGTAATAATAACATCTCTGACTACTACAGTAGACACCGCTTATAGCGCCCACGGTTAATACGCCCAGCCGCCTATAACGCCCAAAATGGCCCGGTACAGAATTTCCGGTGCAAAAGTATAGGCAGAAACTCCGCTTATAACGTAACGCCCACATTTCAGTTATAACGCCCAGTTCAAGCGCGCGCTAAGTCATCGTGTGGCCCACTCCTGCCGGCTCTACAGTCGCACGTGTACAGTATACAAGCGGCCGTGGTGCCGCAGTTTTCGCTATGCGTCTCATGCTTGAATCCAGCCGCGCTGTGGTGCGTTGGAGGCTCCGCACAGGCCTTGGGAGGACAGGTTTCGAGAATATGAAGTAGTTCGAATTCGAAACGTTCGCCAATGACGTACACGAATTTATGCGTGAACAAAAAACAAATATGTCGAGGCAGCTACCATGGATAATTTTGTTTTATCAATACATCCGAGCTAATAATCAAGTATTTTTGTGTTGTTGTTATATCATAATTATTATATTATATATATATATATATATATATATATATATATATATATATATATATATGTATAATCGGCAGGCCTGAACGGTGGATATGTCTTTCACAGGTGGGCGTGCTGCTGGGTGGAAAGGAGGACGAGGTGCGGCGACAGGCCAATGACGTCATTAGTTTGGAGATTGAGCTGGCCGAGATCACTACACCGGCCGAGGAGCGCCGGGACGAAGAGTCCATCTATCACAAGATGAGCATCCCCGACCTGCAGGACGCGGCACCGCTGGTGAGCTAGGCACACTAGGCACCGCTGGTGAGCTAGGCACACCGAGAAACGCAGCGGTGATTTATGAACGGTCTGATGAGGTGCCAACTGCCTAATGCAGCAGGTCTGTTAATGATGATCGTATATAACAGGACACGTGGACTATCTGATGGGATGCCAATGCAGTCGGTCTGTCAATGATTTCAACTAACCTATGCCGAATGCACGATCATTTTTGCGGTGATGACATTTAAACTGAGTGCTGTAGCTTAAAACCTCTTCCGGTGAAAATTTGACGTATGTCATAATTTTTAAGCAATAATTTTTAGAGACTCGAGGGAAAAGTAAATCCACTCAAACTATCTCGTTTCCCGTGGACTAGCCCCGCTCACCGACCTCTCCTTCCAGGTCGACTGGTTCACATTCTTCCAAGACGCCTTCGATCAGGTGAACGTGTCACTTCCACACGATCTGGAAGTGGTCGTGTACGCTCCCGAATACCTCACCAAGCTGTGTGACCTTCTCAAGGACAAGTACTTGTCTACACTCCGAGGCAAAGTGTGAGTGCTGAGCGTCGTCGAGTGATGGATGCAACCAACTGACACCCACTGAAGCGAAGGTCGGCTTTTGGGTATAAGCACTAAGCAGCTTTAAATCGAGCAGTACGCATGAAAGCTGCTATCCAAAATATGAGTAGGTAATTATATAATAAATATATGTTAAAGCTGAGAGGGCAGCCGGTAGGGGCACGCAATAATTCTACAATCGTGACCTGAGACCTTTTCACAGACCCTGCGGTTGACTGCGGTTCGGCGGTCAGCAGTGGTCGGCAGACGGGGGGGTAACTAAAAGTGGGGATGGGCGAAAGGTATGACGTCATATGGCTGCGGTTGACTGCGGTTCCGGCGTTTGGCATGATTCGACCACTGAACCACGGGATGAAATGGCACGTGAAGTGGCACGTCGCGGTATTCAGTGTTCAAGAGACACCTGAAGCAAGGAAAGGGGCGGGGTGGCGGTGTGAAGTTGTGGTGAAGCACTAGGAGAGGGGCGGGGCTAGAGCCTGCGGGTAACCACCGAACCGCAGGCGGTCGTGAACAGGGGTGACTTAGTTGCTGAATCGAGATCAATAATGATGACGATTTTGGGCTTAAGACACGCACTGCCGGGGGGATTTCTGTCCCTCTCCAGTTTTACAAATCAACTCCAGACAATCAGCATTAAACAGTTCCTCTCGCACAGACATGCTCCGATGCCATATACAAGCCAAGTCCCGGTTCACGTAAGATAGACAGCACACAAGCGGCGTAGCTACTCACGGGTGAGGCGCACAAGCAGCTGATTTACACACCATGCACCATACCGCAACATCCCTTCTCTGACCGGCAGCATCCTCAACAACTTCATGATGACCAAGTCTGGTGGCGGCCTGGTGCGCTGTCTGAGCAAGGCCTTCCGCGACTCGTATAAGATGCTGCGGAAGGCGCTGGTCGGCACAGACGAGGACGAGGAGACGTGGCACTACTGCGTCGACGATACCAACGCCGTGCTGGGGTTCGCCTCGGGCGCCATGTTCGTGCGCAAAAACTTCAGGAGCGCTTCGAAGAAATTGGTAAGGGAGCTGAAAACTTCAGAACCTCTTCAAATAAATTGGTAAGGGAGCGGAATACTTAGGCATCGGTTGGAGTAAATTGGTAAGGATCGTGCGCAGTTGAAACGCGGACACGGCAAGGGTGCTGTCACCTTCCAAGAGTTTGGGGGGGAAACATTTTGAAGTCGATTATTTCCATACAACGCCCATAGGCGTTAATGTTAAATTCCGAAAATGTTGGGGGAACGCGACACCCCTCCGCTTCCGACGCCCATGGGACACGGTATAATGAAGAACAGGTTCCAACGTAATTAAGCAATGGTAAACGAGTTAACATTTCAAAGAGTTGACGAGTCAATTGAGGGCTCAACGGGTTGGCACTTGCCGGTTGAACAAGTCAACGATCTTCTAATCAGGGGCGTCGCCGCACAATGTTGAGGGGTGGGGCAGCCAGGTCCCCCTCCCCACTTCCCTATGGGCTAATGTTAAAACTCTGCTGATCAGGGGCTGAGGGGGGGGGGGGCTAGCGAGGCCGGAGCGATCCTGGGGGCCCGGTCCGTCAGGCCCTCGGTGGCAACGCCCCTCTTTCCAGAATAAAATATTAAGCAAATTAGAGAAGTATGACTATAGGCATATTCAAATGAAATGAACACATGTATCGATGAAAATCGTATGATTCGGGTGTTTATCGCCTTGTTCGGAGTGTACTAAATACCTATTGTCAAATTAGTTTTGCGGTCCGAAACTCGTGATCCCATAAGCTCTGCGTTTTAATTTCACCACTGATTGTGTCCCCGAAGCATCATCATTTCATTTTCCTTTGCTCGGCAGGCCGAGGAGATGATTCAAGACGTGCGTACTGCGTTTATTGAGAATTCCAAACATCTCTCCTGGATGGACGAGGAAACGCGCGTCAAGGCAGAAGAAAAGGCAGAGGCCATCACCAAAATGATGGGTGAGTCGTAGGGCTAGAAGAAGAGGAAAATGACAAGGACAGTCGTGCTGTTTACTTTCGTGCTCCCAAGTTTGTTCATTAAGTCACGCACTTTCTTTCGCAACGAAATAGCGAAAGTTCGTCGAAATGGCGAAAGTACGAAATAAACTAAATACGCTTTTGTGACAACATGCAAGGTACACGACGAGTTAGTTGTTCATCTCGTATAGTTGCAGAATCTCTTCAGGCATTTCGACACAAAGGCACCCTAAGCTTTTTATGTAGGCAGGTATACATCAAACATCTTTGGCAGTTCAAGTATATTTTCGCTTATAAGTGATGATTGTGCAATTCGCAATTTTCAGCCGTACCAACGATTTTTTTCACGAATGTTCATGGTGACAGGTTACATAAGGTGAAAATGTCGCCCTCTGAAACAAGCGCAATGATGTAATCGCTGACCGCATGAAAACTCGGCAGATTGATATGTAAGTGTGTCTAGATGCTAACGTCCTCAATAGTAGTTTATTCATGCAGACTGTTTACATCCGCAGGATTTCCACCGAGCATCTTGGACTCGGACTATCTCAATGACAAGTACGCTCTCCTGGAGGTGAAAGAAAACGAGTACTTTGAAAATAATATACGTTTCAGCAAATACGCCCTTATCAAGAACCTGATGAAGTATGGGCAGCCGGTAAACAAAACGAGGTAAAAAGCAGCACGGACCGCGCGGGAGGGCGGCGCGCGATCATCCTGTTATCGCCATGTGAACACAATGTAAATGGTAACCAGTGACCTAAAGCCCCTGTTTGGTATCGATACTTATATTGCGCATATTTAAGGTGTCTCTCTTGACCAATTTAGTTGATAAAATATAAATCCCGGCGAACGTTGTAACTCCGGTCATGAACATTCTTTTGAGACCTGCGCTCCACCCAGCCTGCGTGTAGCAGGCAGTTGTTACCTGGAATACAATTACACCTCTAAGCGTCCATACCTATATTTGGTAAATCAACTTATGGGTTCATATAAAGTGTGAATCATTCTTTGCTGACATTAATTGTGGTACATGCTAAAATTTAAATAACGTTCTGTGACCTACCCAGTGTCCTAGGATTGCTTTAAAGCCAGGGTGCAGAGTGGAAAATTCAGACTGAAAATCAGGAAAAAGCAGTGAAAAATTATACCTCAAAAAGAGCATTTTCTAAGAATTTATCCATTTGCTTATTTCAAAAACTGCGTCAGTTTTCGCTTTTTAACATATTAAAATAAATGAGTGCAAAAATTTAAACATCAAAAGTGAAAAAAGAGTGGAAAATAAACACCTTCAAATTTGGGCAAAAGGAGTGTAATATTCTATCTTGTAGGGTGTCGCCTTACACCCACAATTTCCAATCCTAGGACACTGGACCTACCATGCTGCTACCCTGGCCGATCTCGATACGCTCTCATCTGACTCGAATAAGGCCCTCTGTCCTCTTACTGACCCAACCTCTGTTCTGTCCTATCCCGACATGTCCTTTACCCTGCTCTGCCCTAGAGGGGCACGGCAAGGTAGAGGGCACTAACCTCAACACTACCCTGACCTAACCTCTACCCTACTCTGACCTCTGCCATCTATTCTCCCCTACCCTGACCTCTATTCTCCCTGCCCTGACCTCTATTCTCCCCTGCCCTGACCTCTATTCTCCCATGCCCTGACCTCTATCTTGATCTGACCTGACCACCGAGACCGCCGTAACCGGTCATGACCTGCCCCGCCCTGCCCTGACCTTCGATCCTCCACTGTCCTGGCATCTGTACTGCAATCGCCATCAACACCGTTCTGACCTGCCCCGCCCTGGTTCCGTGACCCGCAGGTGGGACATGACACCGCCGTCAGTGAACGCCTACTACTCGGCCTCTCACAACATGATCGTGTTCCCGGCGGGCATACTACAGGCGCCATTCTACGACCCGCAGTACCCGCGCTCGCTCAACTTCGGCGCCATGGGCGTCGTGATGGGACACGAGCTCACGCACGCCTTCGACGATCAGGGCAAGAAGAGAAACGGGGGGGTGTATGGCCAGAACGGGCCAGAGCAAGGGAACGAAGATGTAAAAATAGCTGTGCCCTGCACTGAAAGGCGTGTGGTCCAAGTCAAGCGCGGATCCAGGGAAGCACTGGCCACCCCCCCCCCCCTGAGCCGGTCCCGCCCATGCGCGGCCCGGAGGGCACAAACTTTTGTATGGCGCGCCCCCTCCTGACCGAAATCCTGGATCCGCGCCTGTAAGTGAGGAATAGACATAGCAAAGTAAAGTGAATACATGTGTTGCTTACCGGTCAAACATTATGCATGTCCTTCGAACGCTCTCCAGATTGAAGGTTAATGAGCGTGGAATGGCTACACCGAAAGAAATGTTCACAAGCCATGCTATTGCTCAGTTTTGCTCTGACAGTCTCTCTCGGGGGGTATGACAGCCATTGGCACTTGACAGCGACACTGAACGAAACCCAACGAGGATATTTGTTATCCCACATACACCGTACATAATCAATGCATCACACTTTATTCCCTGTTGACGCTTTCCCTCTTACGGCGTCCACAGGTCGCGAGTACGACAAATACGGCAACATGAACCAGTGGTGGAACAACGCCACTATTGACCGCTTCAAGAATCGCACCGAGTGCATGGTGAAGCAGTATTCCCAGTACCGGGTCGGCAACCTCACCGTCAACGGACGACAGACGTTAGGTAAGCCGGCCGCCGCGTGCTGAGGATCTGTGGAGAGAAGACTCGGAACATGACGGACTCCTTCGCAAGCATGGCAAGAGGTTAGATACTGTGGGATTGAGTCAACTGGCGATTGCCAGCTGGCAAGGCGCATTCCAACGTCAGAAAAGCTGCTCCCCGTTGCCATGTTGCGACCGAAGACAAACAAACGTCATGGAAGTATACTACACCATTTCTGAAAGTTGTTAAGCAACTCAAAGAAACGGCACATAAATAAAGCAATTACTTAGTGATGTCCTGACTTGTTGAGTTGGGAAAGGTCAGGAAAACAGGCTCGATAAGCTATCGCCGTGTGCTTTGCAGTATTTTTCAGTAGACAAGTTCCAACTTCCCGTAATCGGTTTACATGTTTTTGTCTGTTTTCACCTGCATAGTTGAAGGAGTGTGTGTGTGGTGTGTGTGGTGTGTGTTGTGTGTGTGTGTTGTGTGTGTGTGTGGTGTGTGTGTTGTGTGTGTGTGTGTCTTGTGTCTGTGTGTGTGTCTGTGTACTAACTCTGCCGGTCTGTCACAGGAGAGAACATCGCGGACAACGGTGGTCTCAAGGCGTCCTTTGACGCCTACCGACTGTACAGGAAGACACACGGGGAGGAGACACCGCTGCCGGGCGTCAACCTTACGCACTCGCAGCTCTTCTTCCTGAGTTTCTCACAGGTCTGGTGGCCAGATCTCGGGCTGACTTCCGGTGCGGTTGAAATGTCTAGACACTTGCAGTGATTTTGATTAGAGATATGCCCGTAGAGATTCATCATTGCTTGCTTTTATTTGATGTAGCTCGCATTGTGATGGAGCATTTGGTGCCGTGTTGAAGCAAAAAGATAGGGCTATTAATAAAGATGAAAAAAAGAGACAACTTCTATTTTAAGTCTGATTTGTTCTTCTACTGCTTCAGAATATGTTTTATTTTTTATTTTTTATTTTGCTAGGGAGAGAGCACATGCGCTACATGGAACCGTTACTGTATGGTACATTTTTCACCCGTTATCCCCGGGCGACGCTGTTTGTTCTCTCGCGTTTGACCCCGGCTACAAACGAAGTGATATCTAAGTCCTGAAGTGACCCCGCTGCCGCAGGTCTGGTGCTCGGCAGCCACACCGGAGGCAGAGCGGGTCTCGGCTCTGAACGACGGCCACTCCCCGGCCCGGTACCGTGTCATCGGCACACTCTCCAACTCGGAAGACTTCGCCCGCGAGTACCGCTGCCCAGTCAGCTCTGCCATGAACCCGGCCAACAAGTGTCAGGTCTGGTGAGAGGGTCATCACAGGCTGCGCTGACCATCAGCAAGAGAGACGGCGCTGCGTCTGAAATGGCTCGTAGCGATCAGCCGGCAGACAGGGTGGTTTCTTTCAGTGGTTCTCGGACAGGAACGCGACAGGGTGTACACTGTACAGGGTGTCCTCATCCGAATGCGAGGGGCTGAGAAGGGACGTGTGAAAAGGCTAGGGTGGAAATGATCCACTGTCGGAGCTTTGGAGACAGCTTGCCATGCAGGGATGCAGATTTATATCTCTTTGGGGGTGCTCTGGCACCCGCTAATATTGGTTTGGCAAGGGCCCTCTCAGGTCTGGTAAGTGCCCTCTCGGGCCTGGAAAGGGCCCTCTCAGGTCTGGTACTGGCCCTCTCCCACCCGTAGCACCCCCAATGACTTTTTGAAATCCACACCTATGCTGCAATGACTGGCTGGCTGGATGTGCGGCTTATCACGAACTGTATCGATCAAACACCCAAACGCGTTGAAATCCACCCACCGAAACCAGCCCTCCCATTTCACCACACCAAGCAGAGGACGACAGAAGACTTCTTGTGGACTGAGACGCCCCGTTGTGACGGTGGTTCACGGGGGACCCCACGGAACTCACGCACAGGGCGAGGGCTGTCCACAGTCCCGACTGTGTCGGCTGTGCAGTGTGCACGTTAGATGCCAAACATACTAGGATGAGTGTGTGTGGCAGAGCTCGCTGTTGATCCAGCGCGGTTATCACTGATGCTAGTCGACGGCGCTTTACCCGCCGCATAGCCTCAGCGGCGCTTTACCCGCCGCGTAGCCTCGGCGGCGCTTGTAGAATGTATAGTATCTCGGCTGCAGCGCGGGAATGTCCTCGCTTTGTTACTAGTGTAAGCACACACCACACAGAGTGTAGTGTAAACACACACCACGCAGAGCCCAGGCTCTGCCAGCGTGTTGGTTCGGACCCGCTTTCACCCACGGATACCGAAACCGAGAATGAGTTACAGTAGACAGGCTGTTATGCTGCAAGCTTGGTAATGATGTCAGTATTGTCCCGTCGGCGATAGGCGTTTGTTAACCGACTATGCGTGTTGTATGGCGAATATCGTGCTGGGTGAGATAGGGTCACCTTCCAGCGGATCAATTTATTTGATGGACGTTCGGGCTTGTCTACATACGTGTCTCAACCAGCTAGTTGACATTTCACGCAAACACAAACCGCAGATTGTCATTGTGACGTAAAATTACACACATAAAATTGGCTAGTAATCGAGATTGAATGTGATTTGCGATGCCGCGTACCTATATCGTGCCTAATCCTTTGCATCATATATGCCTCCAACATACCAGTTTATAATAATATAAAGCATAATACTTAATAGGACTCATATATGGGTTATTTAAGAAGATTGGAAATAACACGTTTTGGCATATGAGTTTCCACTTTTGGAATGCCATGATTTTTTCCACTCATGTGAGTTGAACTTCCGCGAACTTCCGATTGAAGTTGATCAAAATATGCGAATGTACTTTTATGTAGGCATAGCAAAATGCACATTTCAGTTTAAAACAACGCAAGATGCTACATCATCAATTTTGTGTTTTCCTGTTAACTTCCCATGCACAATTGCACCACTCATTACCATTTTGAATGCTATTTAAGCTATACTAATAACCGGAAAGGTAATTGCATTAATTATAATCGGTTTGCATCACATCATCCCATCTACATTGATAATTTGCGTTACATCTTCTGATGTAGTCACTTTGGTACTAAATGTTGACTGTGGAGCAACGCACCCCGCACTCTACCCATGTTTTGCATGGCTATGTGGTTGCTTTGCGAGCGGACATGAATTATTGAAGTGTGTTATTATTATGAAAGTGACATTGTATACGTATATTGCATATCTCCGCGTCCAATTGTAATGTTGTAATATTTTGCACGTCGCAACTCTGTGTTTACAGCTGCAAAACATTTGTGTGCGTGAAAATATATTTTTGTGGTTGTTTCGTTTCTTCTTGTTGCGCTGGTATCGTTAAATCAACCGAAGTCAGTGGCGGATCTACGGTTGGGCAAAATGGGCAATTGCCCCCCCCAAACCGTCCTAAATCGGCAAAAAATGCACATTTCATGATATATAAGGAAATCTAAGAAACTTTTACTGAGGAAAGTTTGCTTAAAATCAGAAAACTATGCATAAGCAAGCGAAATCCGTTAAGTTTTTAGAATTGTGTGAGACTTATTGGAATCCCCCCCCAACTCCCGTTCTGGATCCGCAGCTAACCGAGGTCACCAACCATGCTTAACCCGCGCACTGCGGGGGGGTTGATTTCCGCCGCCCCCTCAGGTTTTTCAGGAGTAGCGGAAAAACGGCGGCGTGCAGCGCCGCCAAATTTCGTACACCTGTTTGGGCATCAATTACCCCACTCCTTTGGAAAAAAGTTTTGAACTTGAGGTCATCTCAGGTCAGGTCACCATAAGTTCCATGTCAAGTGAACCTCACTTCAAAAAATGTTTGACGTTCGTGCCAAGCCACAAGTCTTTTTTTTCGAAAGTTTTGAAACTTGCAGGATTTCCATAAAGAATATCAGTACCCTCTACAATTCCGTTTATTCTCGCTTTTTCGTATCGGTGCCAAGGTCAGGTCAATTTCCTGAACCTCACCCATTATAAGTGAATGGGAAAATAACAAATGCTTCCCTTTAAGAAAATATGCATTGGATCAGGCTAATTCTTTCAGAATCATGCTATTTTAGCTCATTCTAAATGAAATCAAGGTGCAAGTTGTTGCTTATGATTTCTACAGGTCATTGAGATCATCTGAGGTCATCAAGCAATGATTTGGCTAATAACTCTTTGATAGAAATAGAGACGATTAATTGACACCAAATGTAGTTCGTCTCGTCTGGCCGCGTTGCCCCATATATGCAACATGACCTACTTGGGTCACCCAAATGACCTTGCCTTGAGGTCAATTTTGAAGTTGAACTAAACCAGGTCACCGTAATATATGTTTCAAAGCGGCATCAATGAGAGCATAACACATGGCGTCAAAATAATTTCCTATCTTTGTTAGGTTACGTGCTATTCACCGAAAAACTGTTTTGTTAAAAACAGTATTTTTGACCTTTCATGACCTCTGGAGTCCTAAACTATTGATCTGAGCTCAATTTTGAGGACGTGGATGCGATGGGAAATTTCAATAGCTAATCGTTGCCTCTCTAATTCGTTTGCTCAATAGCTATCAATAGTTATTCCGAGATAATCGAGGTTTCCTGGAAAAAGAGTCCTAACAAGAGTCCTAAAAACCGGAAAATTCTGGACCTTTGGTGAACACTGGTGACCCAATTGTGACCTGATCCAAGAAAATACTGAAATACTTTCGATAGAGCTTGCCTAGAGCTACCTAATGCCGTTTTCCTCTAGTCACTACGTTGCGTTGTTTTGGAGATCTGACGGGGGGAAATCAACCCCCCCTGCAGTTCGCGTTCGGCGCGAACCCCCTGCAGTGCGCGGGTTAATCCGTCATTGGCTGGAGAGGGGGGAAACGACCCACTGAGGGATTTTTGCAATAGCTCAAAAACGAAAACAAATACCAACGCGAAACTTCGGGTACCTTATCCTACATCAATGCAAAAATGATGAAATTTTGCATATTTTTTCTTCTCTCTAGTAATATCAAATTTGGTGAGTCACTACACACGAGTTTGACGCAAAAATCAGCTTAACTTTAACAGGCCGTCAACAAATTGTGAGTAAAATGTAATACAAAATAATAATAGACAGCAAATGAGAAGGGCTAGAAAATGGCTATCTCGGACATTTGAAATGTTCTTTTTTACCCCATTGTTTTTAAATTCCTTCCAAATCGAAATATTCAAATATTTCCAAAAACGGAATAGATGCGAATGAACCACATATGAAAAATACCCAAACCAAATTTCAAAGCAATATCTTAATTTGTACTAACTGGCTCTCTAAGTATGAGTAAAATCGACGTTTTGGAGTCGGACAAAAATAGAAAATGCTTTACCGACACATTGCTTTAGGGACAAGGTAAGTTTGAGCAATATCATACATGATTGTTAATTCCCAGCATTCATTTGGGTTACTTTTAGAAATCCTCCGTAGGTGGCACTATCTCTTCAATCTCCTGATCAGGGACTTCTTCACGGGGGACGGGTTACGTCGCCCCATTCTCGAGCCAGGAGAGATTATCCTCCCCTTCCCCTAAACAAAACTGACAAACCGCTCAACAGCTTTTTGCTAACGCACAACCCCTGCCCCAGTCAACAACTTTTATTTGGCGGCGACCACCCAGCTTCCCTCGATCTCCCTCCCTATTACAAGGGCGTGGCGGAGCCCCTGCTCCTGATACTGAACGATTGGCGCCACTGGCGCATCGCGACAGCAACTTGATGCATTAATATGACCTTCCCCGTCAAGAAATAGAGAAATCAGTCAGATCTGTGCAATCCAGACTCATTTGGGAGGCATTTGAGCAGACAAAGGGCTCGCCCACCGCTTATCATATCCTCTCACTTCGGCGTCGAGTCAGATTTTATCATCTAATTATCGTTTATTAGACAACAATTCACCGCGGTTACTGCTCGGAAGCTATAACCGAATGCAGGTTAAAACAGAACAGCGCGACACGCACAATCAACGTACATGTCAAGTGAGTGTGTATGTGGGTACAGGCATATAATACAACGCGACGCAGATATAATAAACACACCGCAATGAATAAATATAGTATTTCTGGACGCACATTATGAATTACCAAACTTCCAGTGGCCCCATGCACGCGGCTATTCGTACCGTGCACCTTCTACATATCCACAGGCTGTCATCCACCAGTGAGACAGCCCAGGTAGCGAGATAAAAAAATCGTCTGTCCACTCCCAGTCCGAGCCCGAACTGTCAGCCAAGTGGCGTAAACACGCCCGTAAAGCCGAACAAAGAATACAACTCAGCTTACCAGAAACCCATACCACGAAGGAATTGCGCTGCACAAAAGCGGCAAGCAAACGTACCAGCGGCGGCGCCCCGTTCACCGACGTCCCGTGTAGCGGATATCACAGCGAACGTAACTTGTTCTCGAAAACTGCCGGCCAGTGGGCTATTGGCGACCGGCCTCGATATACAGAATACTTTCGGCAGCGTCCGTCACCGCCCCACAGACCCGACTGTACAGTGTACACACCAGTCGGCGACGGGGCCCGATCTACGCCACCGCGCGCTCATCATTTCGCCCTGCAATTGATCGCTGTCTTGGCTTACAAGCGCGCGTGTGACGCCACCACAGCGCGCGATACAGAGATAAACATCGCGCCGCCGCGACGGCTACTAGTCGGGGTCAGCACGATACCACCCACACCGATCTCTATGACGGCGAGTGGCCGCGGTCGGACGCGCCCTACACAACCCGCCGCCGCCGCCACCACGCCGGACGCTACGAACAGTGGAGCTACTGCGGCGCTGTCGCGGCCTCTTCGGGACCACCTCGCGGGCCGCCAACCACCGGGACAACTTCACCACGAATCCTCGTTCCCGGCGACGACAGTCCTCCCGCCGCCACTGTAGATGCCGGCAGCTGCCGTGGGGCGGTCGTGCGGGGCGTCACGCCGGTCTCGTGACGGAACGTCACGGAGCGCGTCACGTCGCGGTGACGCCGCTCAGTGTCGCCAGCGGGCGCGCAGGATGAGCCCGATAATGAGCGCCGTGAACAGGAACACGGCCAGCAGCGTCACGGTCTGCTTGCGGGTCCAGCTCTGTCGGACCAGAAACCCGTCAGTGGATGAGGTAGTATGGTCACTGGTTAGGCCGGGAGCGGGTTGCAAAAATGCCCAGCTCTGTCACACCAGACAACGTTCAGAGGTCTCGGGGTCACAAGTCAGGCCAGAGGTGGGTCAAATGAAGATAAGCAACGCTTGCGATCCATAACGGCCAATGTTTTTGTGTGTGTGTGTGTGTGTTTTTTTTTGTAAGGCTCAAATCCCAGAGTCCGACGAAATTATTCAACACTCGTCATGTTTCCCGTCCTTTGCACTTTAACTATCTAACACTAAAGGCCGGCAATGCAATCGAGCATTACCTTGGGGTTAAAATCGTAATTAGAATAATCCATTGTTTGGACCCCTGGGAGTCGTGGACCGTGGTCCCCCTGGGGGAAGTGGTCACCAACCCAATTGGCCATCGGGCGTGGTGACTTGCCATCGAAAGGACGTCACTAGCGATCGATCTAAATATAATCAAAATTAAAACTCGATAAAAAACATATCTTCCTACCTACCTAGGTCCTACCCATTAAACAGTATGTCATCCACCCACCTCATCAAGCGCTACACAAACAGGTTCTACACACACTAGCAGGCCGGCTGTTGTTGGTGGGTTAGAACAAGGGTCTACCAGGACGGAAGGCCAGTGAATTTTGCATCTTGTATTTGCCGTCCCAGAGACGTCTCAGAATACTCAGCTGTAATATGAAGCAAATTCAGTATCCATTCTTAATACTTCCTGCGAAAGGCGTGTATAAATAATTTATATTTTCCACCAGGGACGTAGCCAAGAAGGGGCGACGGGGACCATCACCCCTGAGCAAAACAAATTTACACTAAATAAAATGAAATGATATTCTGTGACGACCCGACTCCCCACCCTCCCTCTATCCAGTCAACAACATATGACTGAGGAACCGATGATGATTGGGGTTTAAAGGCGGGCCGACAACAAAGGTCACATGCCGCCCAATGACTGAGGAACCAAATTTGATTCTACCACCGACATCCCTCCCCTGATGAAAATCCTGGCTAATTGCCTGTTTTCCACTTATCAGGGATATTTTGTTTTGTTTAGAAAAGTTGCCAGTAAAAAAGTATCCAGAAGAAGCTTGGTGCTTGGAAACAGTGAGTTAGGAGCTTTCTAACCGTCTGATATACTTGGCACAGCTAGAATGAGGGATCATTTTTCTGCATTCAAGTGCTTTACGAGCGATTCCCTAATCAGATAATATATTTTTATCACATATAAGCGTCCGGCCCGACCCTGCCTGACCCCACCGTAGCGCTTTTCAGAAGCATATAGGTATCTTTGGAATCACGCATGCGATTGACAAGCGTCTTCGCAATCTGATAGGTACCCTTTTAATAAATTATGCGATTTCGGTTGACGACAAATCGGGCTAAGGGAATGGACCGATGACATCAAGATGCGGTTTCAGCCGGTAGAGATGACAATAACCAGAGCCATAATATGTTACAAAGATTTTACATTATCTACCATCGTTTGACGCTGATAAGACAGGAGCACTGGGAACATAGCAGATATATGTCAAACAGATTGGTGGTGGCGTCGATAAGATAACATTGCACAGCGATGTCAGAGAGCTTCGACCGCGCAGCTTCGATTGACTACGGAAAAATTCACAAGCGTGTCTTGGTAGACAGCTATCTGACTAATATGCAAAATTGTATAATCTGAATGGTAAGCTAGATGAGTTTTGTATAGATCCACATGTGTATTAGGGGTGCACATTTTGTAAAAATCAGAGCCCTTCGCATTTTTCCCCATGAAATGATTCAATTTAAGCGTTCATATGCATTTCTATCAAAATCGCTCAAAGTTTACAGGTTGCGCAATATCGCTGAAAAAACCATCAGGAAAAGAACTTTGAAAATTACAACTCAGTCAGGAAACGAGATAAAAGATCATGCACGCACTTTTCTGTATCGTGTCAACGAAACAAAACGTTATAAAGACTTCCAAAGTTTATACGTGAGGTGGTTTATAAGTTACACAAATGTTAACATCCGACAATTGACGATATATTCAATGAACAATCGTCTGAGACGATGTACATACAAAAATCACTTCCGTAAATAGATCGACTTTCCGCTAAGCCTCCGTTGGGAAACGAGCATATCTGTATTGGTGATGTAACATGACATGTAACAATAAACATGCTCGAAGGGGATTTTGAAACTAGGCGGTTACCAAATATGACCGGTCGGAGACGATGTCTCCCAAATTTGATAGCATACATACCATCGCAACGTGTAACTCATCCACTGTGTCCAGCAATCATTCAAGCATCAAAGGTAAGCACTGTAAACACTATCAACATGATTTTGCTGATGTGACGTGTCTTTCTGTACCGGCGTGGTAAACACTGTGAGTACTGGAAAGCGCCTACGCTGCTTCCCCATTGACACTTTCTTAAAGTCAGGGAGGTTCTTACGGTGTTTCTCGACCACCTGCACGAGCTGCTGAAACTGCTATTCTTGCGTTGTTACCGAGCCGGCGAAGTCCTGGATGAGCTTCAAGTCCCTCTCAGCGACGTTATTGGTGACCTTGAGCCCATCGAAGGCCTTCTTGCTCTCAGAGTATCCAGAGTCCTCATTCTGAGAGCGAGAGCCACCCGGTATCAGCCAACTGCAGGGCGTGAGAAGAGCAGCCACGAATGCTCATTCCACCAAGCCTGGCAGGTTCCGTCTTCTCATCGACGGAGACGTTCTCGTTTTTTGAACTCATCAGGCACAGGAAGGCTTAGACAGCTTCTCCGCCATTTCCTGCTTCACCTTGTCATCCACCTTGTCGCTGAACAGCACGATCACAACGGTTTGGGGTCTCAGGTACAAGAGGTGCCGTCTGATGACCGCCAGCGAGTTGTCTGCGATCTTTATCGTCAACAGCCGATACTTCAGGAGGCCATGGTGCAGCTGCAAGTCGTTCACCGCGGCGTCAGCAGCGACAGGGTCGTCCAACCAAGCAGGCACGTAGATCAATGCGGTGAACACTTCACCGTTTCATCCATCGGATAAGAGTCCGCAGTCCAAACAGTTGAACACTGTTCACCGCATTGCCCTACGTCTCTGCTTGGTTGGGCTGCCCCTGTCGCTGCTGACGCCCGCGGCAGACGACTTGCACCTGTACCAGCGCCTCCTGACGAATCGGGCTGTTGTTTGTTGATTGGGGTTTAAGGGCGCGCCGACACCTTTGGTCAATTTGCGCCCATGAATCGGGCTGTTGACAGACAACTCGCTGGCGTTCATCAGACGGCACCTCTGGTACCTGAGGCCCCAAACTGTTGCGATCGTGCTGTTCAGCGACAAGGTAGAAGACAAGGTGAATCAAGCAATGGCGAACAAGCTGTCTAGCCTTCCTGTGCCTGATGAGTTCAAAAACGAGAACGTCTCCGTCATGAGAGACGGGACCTGCCAGGCTTGGTGGATGAGGCATTCGTGGCTGCTTCTTTCACGCCTGCCAGTGGCTGATACCGCGGTGGCTCTCGCTCTCAGAATGAGGGGACTCTGGATACATGTGAGAGCAAGAAGGCCTTCGATGCTCAGGTCACCAATAACGTCGCTTGAGAGGGACTTGAAGCTCATCCAGGACTTCGCCGGCTCGGTAACAACGCAAGAATAGCAGTTTCAGCAGCTCGTGCAGGTGGTCAAGAAGCACCGTAAGGGCCTCCCTAACCTTAAAGAAAGTGGCAATGGGGAAGCAGCGTAGGCGCTTCACAATACTCACAGTGTTTACCACGCCGGTACGGAAAGACACGTCACATCAGCCAAATCCTGCTGATAATGTTCACCTTTGATGCTTGAATGATTGCTGGACATACTCGATGGAGTACGTTGCGATATTATGTATGCTATCAAATTTGGGAGACACAACGACTTCGACCGGTCACATTTGGTGGCCGCTTGGTTGCGAAATTCCCTTCGAGCATGTGAATTGTTACATGTCATGCGACATCACCAAACATAGCTGAAGAACCAAATTTGATTCTACCACCGACATCCCCCCTGATAAACATCCTGGCTAAGTGCCTGTTTTCCACTTATCAGAGTTAAGGAGCTTTCCAACCGTCTGGGATACTATGCTCATTTTACAACGGAGGCTCAGCGGAAAGTCGACCTATTAACGGAAGTGATGTTTGTATGTACGTCGTCTGAGACGATTGTTAATTGAATATACCATCAATTGTAGGATGAACATTTGTGTAACTTAAGAACCATCCCACGTAGAAACTTGGAAGGTCTTAAGAACGCTTTGTTTCGTCGATTCAGAAAATGTCTATATGATCTGTTATCTCGTTTCCTGACTTAGTAATAATTTGCGAAATTTGTTCACGGAATTATTTTTAAGCGATTTTGCGCAACCTTAAAGCTCTGAGCGATTTGGATGCAAATGCACATGGACGCTTAAATTGAGCCAATTCACGGAAAAACTGCAAAGGTCTATGCCCATTTAAAGCTTGTTTTGTGCACCCCTAATCCCCCTAATGCGTATACATCAGCCACAACCAAAACATCACTATTTAAAAATAAACATAACGTAGGCACCGGGCACCCACGCACACAGAAAGGATGTGTTGGAAGCGGGATCTGGTACTTACCCAGTTTACGACGCTTCGTAGGCAATCACGGAGATAACAATGATGAGAACGATCACCAAGAAAACAAACAGGCACACCTTCTTCCTACGAGCTTTGTTCTAGGCGTCGGCGTGAAAGAAAAATCAATGTCAGACGAAAGTCGCACATCAGCAAATCATGGGAAATCAACTTAAGAATCTACGTGAGACAGTTTGGATATTGAGGATTATATCACAATGGTTGTTATTGCATAATAGGATATCACAAGGGTGTATGGTAAACATCCAGATAACATGGATACTGGATAGAAATGGCTAGTCTAGCTGTCATACCAGGGTGTCATACCATAATAAATCCCCCAAAGGGTGACACCGTGTTACCGATTTGACCAAAGTTGGTATTTAGGGTAATTTGAGGAGCTGAAACGAACTGCGAAAGTTTACGGCGATCCAAGCAGTGATTAAGGAGATATTGCCTTAGACCTCAGACAAGGGCCCAATCTTACCAAGTGCCGTGAACGGCGCAAGTACGGCATGCCGTGAATGGAGTGCTCAGAATGCCGCCACTTATTTAACCACGGCGTTTGGTTCGACCTCTCTCGTTGTCAAGACAGCCAAGTCGGTAGAGCGCTAGGCTGATGATAGAATGATCCCCGGTTCGATCCAGAGTCTCTGATTTTTTGCAGGCCGGCGCATCAATATGCCGTATTTACCCATTCACGGCATTTGGTGAGACTGGGCCCAGGTTAATCTTTGTTCGCCCATAGCGCCAGGAAATTATGAAGCAATATACATTTGGCATAAATCGTTGTGATGAAAATGAGCTTATCTACATTATGGTACTGCAATAAAAAATCCCTTGTCTTGTAATCCTATTGTCTTTTAGGGTTATTGCCATAAAAAAATGTAACACATTTGTATTAAGTCGTGAATTCCCGACGATATCGGCTTTAAAAAACTGATGTGAACATTGACATCAGGTCAAGGTCAAGAAATACTAGAAATAGGTCCCACTGAATGATATTAATCGTGTCTGGACGATAACAACAAAATAACGTGGAGCGTATCTNTCCTGTGCCTGATGAGTTCAAAAACGAGAACGTCTCCGTCGATGAGAAGACGAACCTGCCAGGCTTGGTGGATGAGCATTCGTGGCTGCTCTTCTCACACCTGCAGTTGGCTGATACCGGGTGGCTCTTGCTCTCAGAATGAGGACTCTGGATACTCTGAGAGCAAGAAGGCCTTCGATGGGCTCAAGGTCACCAATAACGTCGCTGAGAGGGACTTGAAGCTCATCCAGGACTTCGCCGGCTCGGTAACAACGCAAGAATAGCAGTTTCAGCAGCTCGTGCAGGTGGTCAAGAAGCACCGTAAGGGCCTCCCTAACCTTAAAGAAAGTGGCAATGGGGAAGCAGCGTAGGCGCTTCACAATACTCACAGTGTTTACCACGCCGGTACGGAAAGACACGTCACATCAGCCAAATCCTGCTGATAATGTTCACCTTTGATGCTTGAATGATTGCTGGACATACTCGATGGAGTACGTTGCGATATTATGTATGCTATCAAATTTGGGAGACACAACGACTTCGACCGGTCACATTTGGTGGCCGCTTGGTTGCGAAATTCCCTTCGAGCATGTGAATTGTTACATGTCATGCGACATCACCAAACATAGCTGAAGAACCAAATTTGATTCTACCACCGACATCCCCCCTGATAAACATCCTGGCTAAGTGCCTGTTTTCCACTTATCAGAGTTAAGGAGCTTTCCAACCGTCTGGGATACTATGCTCATTTTACAACGGAGGCTCAGCGGAAAGTCGACCTATTAACGGAAGTGATGTTTGTATGTACGTCGTCTGAGACGATTGTTAATTGAATATACCATCAATTGTAGGATGAACATTTGTGTAACTTAAGAACCATCCCACGTAGAAACTTGGAAGGTCTTAAGAACGCTTTGTTTCGTCGATTCAGAAAATGTCTATATGATCTGTTATCTCGTTTCCTGACTTAGTAATAATTTGCGAAATTTGTTCACGGAATTATTTTTAAGCGATTTTGCGCAACCTTAAAGCTCTGAGCGATTTGGATGCAAATGCACATGGACGCTTAAATTGAGCCAATTCACGGAAAAACTGCAAAGGTCTATGCCCATTTAAAGCTTGTTTTGTGCACCCCTAATCCCCCTAATGCGTATACATCAGCCACAACCAAAACATCACTATTTAAAAATAAACATAACGTAGGCACCGGGCACCCACGCACACAGAAAGGATGTGTTGGAAGCGGGATCTGGTACTTACCCAGTTTACGACGCTTCGTAGGCAATCACGGAGATAACAATGATGAGAACGATCACCAAGAAAACAAACAGGCACACCTTCTTCCTACGAGCTTTGTTNAGTTATTACGGAACACATGAGCTCGATGAGAGCGGGACCTCCAGGCCTCACGGCCTTTTTCAAATCCCGATCAAAGTAAGGTAAGGTAAGGTAGTCTATTTTAGGTCAGGTTAATATTGAGGTCACCAGAGGTCATCAAAGGTCCAATTTTTAAGATTTAGGACTTCGCTCCAGAAACCCCCACAAATCTTGGGAGCTATGGCAGCTAGGAAAAACGGAAAAATATAAATTTATTGAAAATTTGTTATTGCCTACGTGTCTTCCAAATTTGAGCTTAGGTCAATGCTTAATTAAGTGCTTCAGAGGTCACGAAGTCAAAGAAAGGTTTTTGCATGAAACGTTTTTGAGCTTGCAATGTATTGGCCTTCAATATATAAAAGGGACAAGTACCAAAATGAAAAATCATAGGCGTTCTCACTTTTCAGGGATGAAAAATGGGGGTATATTCTTATAACAAATATGTTCTGTTTGTGAGTGTTTGGGACGATAGGAACGTCACATGTGTGCTTTGTTGTTGTAATACGCAACCTAAGTCGGGACGTCATTTGATATTAATCAGCTGACGGCGTGGCATACTCAGCTGACTGCGTAGTGTTAAAGGCCATAGACACAAAAAGTAAGTCTTTTTTCACGTAAAATGGACAAGTTCAGCTTAGCATTGAGAGGCCACGGAAAATGGATCAAGCTATTTTTATTCATTTATTTAAGAAGATGTTCAAAGCTAGTTTAAGCTAACGCTGCTTCGTAAATCGTGTTAGAGTTGATACTCATACGCATAATTGTCACGGCAACTTTCACTGGAAGCATTAATACCAAAATTATATTGCCTTTTTTATATTTAATTGCAGCTATATTTAAGTAAATTGCATGAGAAAAACAACTGAAGAGTGAAAAACAAATAAACTGCGAACGTGATATGACGTCAACTTTTGAAGACGGCATAACGGCTGCAAATTTAAACGCTCATGTGAGGTAAATATTTTGTCACAAGTGCGCCCCAAAAACGTATCGTGTTTCTTTCTTAACTTAATTTCGCTCAGTTCTTCCAATAAGTCTACATTTTTATTCATTTCAAGAAATAGAGCAATGTCCTTCTATCAACGTGATGTATCTCACATAGCTAAGAACTAAGCCGTTTTGTCCGCATGAATTGAGGAACAAACTTACGGCCTATGGCCTTTAACACTACGTCGTCAGCTGAGTATGCCATGCTACTTTTTTGACGTCACACTTAGGTCGCGTATTGGTTAAATTTAATATATTGCGCATAGGCGGATCCAGGTAAACAATGTGGGGGGCGCACCATGTGCAGAACACCTTTTATCATCTGACTAATTTGAAGTTGGGCCTAATTTGATAGAGGATATCGCCTCGGGTTTTATGTATCTGAGTACGCCTCTGCCCCGAAATATGTATAATCCAAGTTTGTATGAGGTATATTGCAGTGACGCAGGTGGAAGTTCGGCGCTGCGCTCGGATTGGCCGGCGGCCCTCGGGTCGGATTGGCCGGCGCCTCGTCGAAGCTGGGCACGGCCTGCGCATCCTTTCTGACGACAAGGGGGGGGGACGGATTAAGGGGCATTTACCTCGCCAGGGATGCAATCTTTCGCCGCGTGTTGTGCCACTGGAGGGGGGATCGGGACATTATTGAAATCGAGGGCAGGAACTGTTCGGACATAGGTGGGCAGGAACATCTGAGAGGAATAACGAGTTATGACTGAGGAGGGATGCGTGGGAGAGAAGGATGATTGATTAACGAGGGTAGAACATTAAGGACCAGCGATGGCTTTCCCGGGTCTTGCACAGGCACACGACACAAAACTCTTGAAGGCATCCTTTTTACGAAACAGCGTCGGAAGAGGAAGGTCGCGGCCAGTTCTGTGGCATTCATCTCGCGAACGGATATCCGGAGGACGGCTGGTGTCCGTCAGAGGTAAATTTCGGATCGGGGTGAGAGAGTAAGATGAGGATGACGCGAGCTCCGATTGTACCTAATTTACCATCATGCCAGCTCAGGTGATCAACCGGCTCTAATTAAATAAATTATTGATGCGTTGGATGGTTGGCATGATAATGGACATGATTGTCAAACATAGATGTGAAAATGATCGATAACCATGCAAATTATCCCTTTTTTTATTTTTAGCGATATCAAAAAAGAATACAAGCTTCGGCCAACACTGCCAAGCTTTCGGCAACACTGCCATCATCAGGTGTTGATCAGATGATGGCAGTGTTGCCTAAAGCTTGTATTCTTTTTTGATATCGTTATGATCTAAAAATAAAAAATAATTGGCATGTTATCGATCATTTTCACATCTCTAATTAAATAAACATTGTTTTGTGGGGAGAGGCTCCAGCGGCGGGTGAACGCTGCAGACGGCCGGGTGAGGGGAGGCAGGCTCACAGCGCCGCAGCCGACGCAGACTTCTCTAAACAACGATTTATTTCTCCTTGTTTTGATATTATTGTCTCTTTAGCTATTTTTCCTTCAAGCGCATTTAACACGTTCTTTTAAATACAATAACAACAGTAGTCTTAACTTTTAACTATGTTATTCATCACTGCAGTAATCAGCGTTTCACAATCTATATTTAATCTAAAATCTACGCAGTGGAGCTGAAACTAACAACAATAACAACAGAAGATGAACATCATTACGGTGCAGCAAGGCAGTGCCTCGCTTCATTATTGACGTTACTGTTACCGCACGAGCTGTTTTGCCTAATCGCTATTGGCCGGCGCTAACGATATGTTAGCAGTTTGATCGATATTAACAATGCTTCTATCTAGTAGCGGAAGCCTTGTGGGGTCTACCCGATAGTTTTGTGGTCCTTCACGTTCCTTGAGTATTTGGAATATCTCAGCAACTAGTGTGATTCTGCAGAAATAAAGACCTGGTCCAATTGATAAAATTATGTCATATAGACCAGTGTCAATAATTGCACATAAATGATGTGAGTAGGCGGTAGGCACACTCCCTTTAACAAACCGTCGAAAAGCAAAATGGCGTCGATGCTCTGTTCGGTAGCTGCAATCAACGCTCACGAGCTGTTATATCGAAATATTGGCTGGCTCTAACGATATGCTAGGAAATTGGCACCGATATTTTGATATTAGCAATGCTTCTAGTAGTGGTAATCCCCTGGGGTCTATCTTACAACTTTTTGCTACCAGCCAGTTTCTAGGGTCTTTGGAATATCTCAGCAACTATTATAATGTGAATCTGACAAAAATGAAGGTTTGGTTCGATTAATACAATTATGTTGTATAAACTAGTGCCAATAACCCCGAATAGGCGAAGTGAGTAGTCACACGCCCTTGAAGAGTACTGCCATCAGTTTTATATCTGCCACCTTTACGTCTAGTTTGTAATTCGTAGGCTGACGTGCATTTCTGTTTTCAGGTAATTTTCCAGTCAAACCATGTCAAGCAAGAAAGAAGAGGCATTGGCGCACATCAAAGAAGCTGAAAAACAGTGAGCAATATTCTACTATGTTAGCTTCCAGCTGTTGTATGGGCACTGCGTTAGCCCCCAGCCATGATGTTCCATCGGTTTCATAGGCTCAAAGGTCCGGTGCTTCACCTTCAGCCTACAAAGGACTTAAGTGCATGACCTCCTTTCATGTCAACTGTGGGTACCAATTCCACCCCAATGCCTCGATATCCCATCAGCTCCCCTCCCCCCCACTGGAGCTGAAAATCCCTCCAGTCGACTGTAAAAACACACATTGAACATCCCAAGCTGAATCAGAGACAGAAACATTCTATAATTTGGTAACAATATGTGGTAACAGACGAAGTTGAACCATTTGAGTGTGCATTTGAGAAAATGTCAATTATATCTTATATTTGAAGATGAAGAAATGTTTGAAGAAATTGTGATACTGATATCATTACATGCAATCAGGCAGTGTTCATAACTAACAATTAGTCACAACTGACACTATAACGTGACCGATGCTCACAATTAGTCACAGCTGGCACTATAACGTGACCGATGCTCACAATTAGCTCACAGCTGGCACTATATACTGTGACCGTTACTCCACATTAGTCACAACGACACTATAACGTGACCGATGCTCACAATTAGTCACAGCTGCACTATAACGTGACCGATAGTACAATTAGGTTCACAGCTGGCCACCTATAACGTGACGATGTCAACAATTAGTCACAGCTGGCACTATAACGTGACGATGCTCACAATTAGCTCACAACTGGCACCTATAACGTGACCGATAGTCACATTAGTCACAGCTAGCGCACTATAACGTGACGAATACTCACAAATAGTCATCAACTTGACACTATAACGTGACCGATGCTCACAATTAGTCACAGCTGGCACTATAACGTGACCGATGCTCACAATTAGTCACAACTGGCACTATAACTTGACCGATACGGTCGCTACCTCATTGGATTCCTCCTCACCTGAGAGACCAGGTCAAAGCTCACATTGACGATCTGATGGCGCAAGGCATTTGGAGCCATCAGACTCCGAGTGTAGCAGTCCATCATATGTCTGGTAAACAGGCGAGGAGGAGGAGTAATCAGGCACGACGATATGGAGCGGTTCAACACAACAAGTAGATCAGCGTCGCTTCCCATACCGGATATCAACGATAGCGTCGAGGCGTTGGCTGGGTTGTCTTTGTTCTGCGTTCTGGACCTTTAAGAATAGTTCACCTTGAAAAAAACGAGTAAAAGATCTCAGAAATGATGAGAGAAGCAAGAAATTAAGTATCATATTAACTAGTAAGTCAAAGAAAACCTATATTTAACGCGGAAAATGCAAATTAAATGATCAATTATTTGGTGATTAAATTCATTATTTTTCCTCAACAGTAATGCGAAATCAGCTGGCTTGAGAAGAACCCAACGTCACTCGATTAGAGGGATCGTGTCGTATGCATTGGTTGGTACTTGCAAGTAGGTACTTGTTGAAGATGCCGGAAATACAACGCTTTGAAAACCACACAGTTACTTGCTTTAAGTAGGTATTCGTCACCATATAGATTTCACTATGAAAGTGTAGTGGTCCGCCATCGTCGCTCACTGTCCGTGCTCTGGGGCGTCCCGTCTGGATTATGTGCACAGGTCATGCACGGTCTAACACGTCCACTGCGTTACCAGGATCGGCCTCGCCGGTCGGCTTCTTAATCACTTCACGGCGACTGCGCCGCGGGCGCCAATCAAAACAGCGGCAGCGCGTACTGTTACGAGGCTGGGTTTCGAGTGAGTGGGGAGGGGACGATCAACAATTTGTACGCGAGCCTTGGAACGTTCAGGCCAGCGCTGAACGCTTACGCATACGCTACAGAACGTTGTTAGAAAAATGTTTTATAGGAATATTATTAAACATTCAAAATCCACTATGCATAGCATTTACCTGAACAAATTTCATTCTTGCCAATACAAGAATTGAGGTACTGAAACAGTTATGGTTTTGCTGTCCAGCACTTTACACTTTTCCCAAGTTCTACGTCATCCGTGCGTCATAATCATACGTTTTCATCTCAGCCAAGATCAGCCAATTCAGCCATTTGGAGTTACCGGGTATACCCGCGTCCGATTTTAGATAATATTACAATAATTAAGAGGTTTTCTGGAAATGTTGAAAAGCGTCACAAGTCATTTTCGAGCATCGCGCCAAAACCTTGGCTATCTCAACTCAAAAAACCCTATGTTAAAGGTGAACTTTTCCTTTAAATAGCGCAGATTTCCCAGATTACGATCGAGAGAGTTAAAACACGGCATTGGGCTGGGGTCTCAGCCAAACGCCATTTGGGGGTCGGGGGGGCGTTTCTCGACCCCTCGTTATTCATCCGAACCAATAACCGCAGCGAAGACGCGCAATGCGGCAATCGAAAGCTCCAATGAAACGTATCTAAAGCATGCGCGAAATGGTCAAAATAAGTCACATGTCAGTCAGTGTCCTAGGATTGCTTTAAAGCCAGGGTGCAGATGGAAAATTCAGACTGAAAACAGGAAAAAGAGTGAAAATTTATACCTCAAAAGTGGCCTTTTTCAAGAATTTACCCATTTTTGCCATTAGACAAAAACTTTTGATCAATTTTCTGGGCTTTTCACATATGAAAAATAATGGAGTGAAAAAATTAATATCAAAAGTGAAAGTGAGTGGAAAAATAAGACCTTTAAAATGAGCAAAAGGAGTGAAATATTATATCTTGGTTAGGGTGTCGCGTTACACCCAAAATTTCCTATCTTAAGGGACACTGGGTCAGGTCACAGTCAGGTCAAAAGGAACCCATTATTTATTTGGATTTGTGGCCGTTACTTTCCATCCAAAGCCTTAGATTGATCCTATTATCGACAAAGTGCTCTCGATGGATGATGCACCTCCATCTAAGCAAAAGTGAATTTGTAAGGAAAGTCAAGGTCAAGATCGGTCAAATAAGGTCACTATTGGGTATTGGCAAGAGGTCATGTGACCACAGTTACGTTGGTTTTATTTTTACACGATGATTCGATAGGGCAGCCATTTGTACGCCTGACCTCATATAAAGGTCTAGGTCAGGTCATTAACCGCGCACTGCAGGGGGTTGATTTTCCGGCCCCCTCAGGTTTTTCAGGAGTAGCAGAAAAACGGCGGCGCGCAGCGCCGCCAAAATTTCGTACACCTGTTAGGCATTCAATTACCCACACTTTGCAAGTTTTGACTTCAGTCATCTCAGGTCAGGTCACAAGTCCATGTCAAGTGACCTCACCTTAAAAAATGTTTGAGTTCGTGCCAAGGCCACAGTCTTTTTTCGAATTTTTTTGAAACTTGCAGGATTTCATAAGAATATCAGTACCTACAATTCGTTTATCTCGGATTTTACGTATCGGTGACCAAAGGTCCGCTACAGTCCGTTCAGCAGAATCACAACACTTTTGTTGAACATTTGACTCCGATGACATTTATCTCTCAATAACCCGCCTGTAGACTTTTTCATAAAGATGTTGAACACACCGGTTCATACAGAGTTGAACACACCGGTTGTATGTGTAGGTTGTAGATTCCGATTGTACAACTTACACATTCAAGACGTTTCATAAATAATTACACACGCCGCGTAAGTAGAATTGTAAATCTTCCTACGTTTAAAATGTTTCTATAATATTATAATATGTTAATATAACTAAATATACCATATATGTGCCTACTACAAACATAAAAACTACACATACAACCGACATGTATATCTTTATGAAAAAGGCTACTGGTAGCGTGACATAACGCGCGACTACACCACACTGAAACAGCCCACCCGTTTCACCCAATACATGCGCCTTTGTCGAGATACCATCCGTTATTGGCTCGGGTATGAGCGGCCTATACAGCGACCAAAACAGAGCCGGTATTGCAGCGTAGTTGGCATTTGGTGAGAGGCAGGTAAATAGTCGGCAGAGCCACGCAGACGAGGCTAATTAACTTTACCCGCGCTGAGATTGGCCCAGACAGCAGTCCCATCCCACGGGCTAGGCCAGAGTTGAAGCGAAGCCCTGTCCCTGGTGTGTATCCCACCAACTGCTGCAGCACAGCGTGCACGCAGGCTGCAGGAAAACGGCGGTACTTATATTAGCAGGCATGCACAAACCTGAGAGTAATTAATGGAATTACGCGATGCTTACGGAAGTAGGTACTCCACAAGTGGTGGATCACGTCATGCCTTACGGATTAAGTCCATCCTCATAGCGTAATTTAACCCGGCATTGGCTGGGGGAGGGAGCGTTTACACCCCCTGACGAATCGGTGTGATTACTCGAACACGATTAGCGCTATCAACGTGAATCTTCTGGTACCCTCCTCAACATTAATTTCACGTCTTATGTCAAAAATTAAGCAATTTTGTCGATAAGTATTTAAGATATACAGCAAACCGTAAGATACTGAATTCAGTGGCGTCACTACAATCAATTTTGACGCAAAAATCAGCTTATCTTTAACAGACCGTACCAAGGCAATATTTTAAGTAAAATACAACCCAAAAAGATATAAATATTACAGATAAAAGGGTTATGTTGAACCATAGATAACATAGATAACAGTCTCCTATTATCTATGGTTGAACCTATGATTTTTACAGTCAAATTTCCAGAAACATATTTTTTGGGAAAAATGACCACGAAATCAAAGCTTTTTAAGATATTACATATATAAATACATAAATATAAAAAATATATATATATATATATATATATATATATATATATATACATATATATATATTAATATTATGTATTATATGACCTGACCTTGACCTTTGCAATTGCTCGTTGCCAATAATCTCACGTTCGATCATGCGGGATGTGTATCATACCTTTAAGAGCACTTTGGGTGATCATGGTCGTAATCGAAAGCTTTGGATAGAGAGTATGGCCCATGAGATAAAATAAATTGATTTTGACATTTGACCTAACCTTGACCTGACATGTGACCACAGTCCACAATTCGGCATTTTCGAGCATGACATATATTTTTATCATTGAGCACTTTCGAATGCCGCCTTGAACGTCTCGCTGCAATCATTGGTTTGGAAGATAACCAGGGGGCGTTTAACGCCCCCCCCCGTCAATAGTGTTCAGATCAGACCACAATAAATGCTGCGTTAAGTCCTTCTCCACATTATGTGTTACCACGGGTAATTGTTAACATTAACGATGATTACTCAACGCAACACAAGGGTATATTGAGAGAAGAATAGGGAGCTAATGAATTCATGACGAAATAGTTTGACTGGTAGTTAACCATGAACCCTTGTCCTGGTGAGAGTCATTTTGACCCCTTGAGGTTTATAGCGGAAAAAATGACGGCGTGCAGCGCCGCAAAATTTTGTAGCAGTGTTTGTGGTTGAATATGCACATTTGTCCAGTATCAACTAGTCATTCGGTCGGTCAACAGTCCACGTAGAGGACCTACCTTCAAATGTTTGTGCTCGTGCAAGCACAGTCTTGTTCGGATATTTGAAATTTGCAGGAGTCATAATACTTTTATAAGGTCATTATTACCTACAATGTTTATATCTGAACTCTGCATCGTTGACTAAGTCAAGTAAGTTTCCTGACCTTCCGTTATAAGTGAACGGGAAAATATATAAATGCTTCCTACTCAGAGAATCGTGGGATCAGGCCAATTATTTCAGAATCATGTTATTTTAGCAACTTCTTGATTACCCAGGTGCAATTGATGCTCAGTGATTTCTGAAAAGTCATCTGAGGTCATCTGAGGTCATCATCGGCAATGTTTTGTAAATAACTATTGATAAAAGAAAGAAAGAGACAAGTGGATGACACCATGGTGTTGTATCGTCAGGTCATTTAACACCTCATATGAAACATGACTTACCTG
Organism: Semibalanus balanoides; assembly: GCA_014673585.1. Lineage (NCBI taxonomy): Eukaryota > Metazoa > Arthropoda > Thecostraca > Balanomorpha > Balanidae > Semibalanus > Semibalanus balanoides. Next base: position 116,408 of record VOPJ01008489.1, read on the forward strand.
GGTCACCAAATGACCTTTACCCGAGGGCAGTTTTTTTAGTTGACCAGACCAGGTCACCATTCATATTTTGCAAGGCGCCTCGACGAGACAAAGACGTTGTTGTTAAAAGTATTGCTTTATCTTAATAAGGACAATTTTATTTGTGAAAAACAGTTAAAAATTGCATTTTTGACATTTGATGACTAGAGCTTAAACTATTAACATGAGCTAAAATTTGAGGACATTAATGTTGATTGCATCTTTCAAGAGCTTTCGATGTTGTTTCCCCGTATGTTCCTAGCTATCATAGTTCCCGATCTATTTAGGGTTGTTCAAAGCAAAGTCCTAAAACCGGAAATTTGACCTTTGATGACCTCTTGCAAGCGCACCGGAACCTTCCGGCAGTTGGGTGGAAGGGGGAAAGTAGCATTCTGAAGCCGATTATTTCTATGCCCATAGCCCATAGAAGTAATGCTAAAATTTGAAAATGTTTGGGGGCGTTGCCCCCTTCCCCTCCAGTTTCTGCGTCCTTGATCTCTGTTGACTTCAATATTGACCTGATAAAAACCACAAGTTAACTTTAAATTCCCTGTCAAAAGCGTTCGAATGCTGTTTCTGCGTCTTTATAGCCCATTTAGCTTTCGAGTTAGACGGGAGTAATTTTGGCCCCCTCCAAGACGAAGTTGTCTCAGAGGCCCACCACGAGGCAAAAGTGAAAAAAGTCCAGTCACTTTCACGATGGGTTTTTAACTGAGCGATTATGAGGGCCATGTGGATCAATCACTACAGCATACTCTGTTTGGTTGTAAAATGTAAAGACTCTCCATGCTGAACATAAATGAAGTTCTGTCAGTGACACTCAGCGCTGGTGTCGAAAATTCAGCGCTATGTTGAAATATTCGCTGTGGAGCATTTGATAATTACGGGCGTGCGAGAAGCGTTCACGAGTCCCTCACTGAAATTCGGATTTTGTCTCACGCTTGCCTAATCAAAAAAAAGCCTGCCTAAGCGCACCCGTTAATTCAATGACAACATTGTTTATCAAAGGGCTGTCCTGTCGCGCGCTGCCGCAGTGGAATCTAATTAAAAATATGTATGACCTCGCCCCTGATACCGGGGGGGCGAGGACTAAAGTAATTGCTTGATCCGCTGCGTGCAAGCACCGGATTCTGTGACAGAGAGAGACAGAGACAGAGGTGGTGTCCAATGAAGTGACAGAACATACGGTCCTAAGGCTGGTCGTTACAAGGGCGGATCGCAGGGGGGCAAAGGGGCCATGCCCCCCCCAAAGGTCTGGAGACTATGTTTTGCTCCCCCCCCAAAACGGTCGACGTACAGCCTGTAAAAATTCTTTTGCAACAGTCAAAAAATACAAGCCATCCACAGTGAAAACTCGAAAATTTCGCGCCGCTTCGGCGGCATCCCAAAATACGCCAATTGTTTAGTTGATAGAAATGTGAAAATGGAAAATGAATTAATTAAGGCGTCTGCAGTGCCCCAAAAACATAAACAAACAAAAAGCGCTGGCAGTCCTTGGCGGTACCTATTTGGCTAGCCCCAGATTCCACTCCCCTCAATAAAATAATGAAAGCTTTCAAGTGGGCTAAATGTTAAGCTAGTCTGCCGATTCCCGAAAGGTGACGCGAACGCAAGAGACGGCGACATCCAAGCACCAGAAGCTGCTTCTGCGGTTGTCACAAGTTGCTGGACAAAATGCTAATAGTAGAACGGAGAACCGGCCCAGGACTATTCCCCCCAAGCCATTTCGTCCCAGGCTCCTCCGGATCCGCGGGAACCCTTTATGTGCGGAAAGCCAGCCGTTCTGGCCGCTCGCTGTTTTTCAAACGAATTTGCAGCTGTTTGGTTGATACAAATTGTAGTATGTTGGCAGTTCAGTGCATATGTATACAGTTATTTATTACTTCATATACCTAAGTTCACTAAGCACCTTACTGCCACCGGTCATCGTAATTTACTAATCGCTAAGATCGCATTTTTTAAAACTACATTAATTTCAATATTTTGCATCATCCGAGATGTGCAACCAGGCATAGGGGTTATCTGAGTCTGGTTCCAATGTTAAATTTTCCTTTTCCACGACCTAAAATAAATGTTTTTACGCCTCTTCGCGGCGTCACATCGCTCGCCATCGTCATAACGAAGCCATTGCCATCGTTTTCGGTTCATGTAACGGTGAATTGAATGAATAGCACATTTAGCTTTTTAATATTCTACAATGCGAACCGGTCCTATGTTTTCTGGGTTTTATCAGGCAGACCGTACAAATTTTTGCGCCCGCTTCGGGCGCTAAATAACAATACCTATTTTCCTTTTTCGATATCCAAAGAAGTCGAAAAAACTAAACACAAATACAAATATAAGAATCGTGTGTTGCAAAATAAAGTGGACCAAATCCGGGAAGAAATTCGAAATTGGGGGTAGGTAAGGTCCGCTAAAAAACGGTTTCCCCCCAAAAAAAACGGCCGGCTGGATCCGCCCTTGACCGTGTACATTGTACTGTAGGCTGTGCCGTGTATGTGTGTACATTGTACAACACTGTACGTGTACAAGTACATACATGGGCGTATAAACCTACACTTTTGGGGTTGCAGCTATGACCCCAACTTCAAAAAAGCAGCCCCAATTAAGAAAGTGCAACCCCAGCTTTCAAAAAGGAGCAAAAGTGCTGCAATGCCTGAAATGAAATCCAGCAGAGCAAGTAAAGAAGGCATGGTTCTCGTATTGTCCTCTTTCTCGCAGTTGAAGTTCTTTGAAAGTCATGGCTATATTTTAAGTTGGAAGTGTATGGAATCTCTCCACTTCTGCCGAGATGCGATCCGACCGCCCCTATGTTGGAGCCAGGGTCAGCTCATTACTGACGGCCTGTGCGGCTTGCAGAAGAGCGAGGAGAATGAGCACTGAGCACTGCAGTGTTGGACCGTGTGGTGAGGTGGTTGCGTCACGTAGTGTAGTGTTTTACGGGTACATCGCCGCTGCTAAGGAATACGGAGGCCGGAGCAATATCAATAGAATATAAACCCGGAGATCACAATAATTGTGCATATCGTGAAAAATAAGCAAAGCATGATAGCACAACAGTTGTCTTGTAAAATATTTCTAGCATGCTTACAATATTAAACGACGCACATAACTACACATGTGGCAACATCTATCTGGCTAAAAATATGCAAAACCTGATAGCCTGAATCGACACATCAAGAAAGCAGGACTGGACACTGGACAAGGCCGTAACCTAAAGATGACGATTATCATAATATCATCGCACTGGAAGGACCGGTACGTGTAGATCCAAGCAGAAGCTATTTTGAACCCGTCGGAAGCACAGATAAGGAAAAGTTATCACCCTATTAACCATAGCGTCCTTGCCACCAAAGGCCCTTAGCGCTAAGTAAAAACTAACGAGCTATAAATATTTCTGAACAGGGTTCGAAGCCATTTCATGGCAAGCACCAGCCTAAACTGTCCCGTGATTTATGGCAACGTGAATTCATAGGCCAAACGCCAGGTGCAGCCCACAATACAAACGAAAGCCTAGAGCATCGCTGCATAATTTAACTGAGCTGCAGCCATATTCACAGCACGATTGAACGTCTCATCTCACGTCAAGAGCGTCTCATCCAGCTGCAAATCCTCACTGGATTTCCCTGCGCGGCGAAATATCGCTACACGCCGCCAGTGACATAATACAACAAACCTATTAGCCGGTCGCTGGGACACATCCTGCGGACGGCCTTGCGCTCATGGCGACTCTGTGCATAATCCCGGCGAAGCCCACATTGGCGACGGTCCGCCGCGCTATCCTCGGAATGTGTCCGGCGTAGCCCACATTGGCGACGGTGCCGCCGCTTCCTCGGAATGTGTCCGGCGTAGCCACATTGCGACGGTCGCCGCCGCTTCCTCGGAATGTGTCCCGGCGTAGCCCACAATGGCGGACGGTCGCCGCCTGCTCCTCGGAATGTGTCCGGCGTCCTCCGGGGCGGCGGCGGGCCGGCGGCGGCGGCGGCGGCGGCGGCGGGGGCGGGGGCGGGCGGCGGCAGGAGCGGGGGCGGGCGACTGACACGGGGCCAGCGCGACACCATGAGGTGATAATCCACCGGACAGAAGGTCGGATGCCGTGTCGCGGATCACGACACCTGAGCATCCCGCCATGTGACAACCTGACATTACCGCCGCTTGACGCCGCCGGGGGGAGGGGGGAGGACAGATGCCTCGCCGATGCGACAGATACACGCGACATGGACTAACAGCGCTGCCGTATCATCTCCATCAAATAATAGCCGCGCTGGACATCGAATTCACTGCCCCGTCCACCCGGCCAGCCTTGGCCCACTGGGTTTAGGTGCTGTTAGCATTCGTCATTTTCACTCAACATTTCCGCCATCGCCTTGAAGACGCCAGCAAGGACAAACGGTCAAGCAGTAACATCCATTAGTCTGAATGTATAAATACGCACTTCAGGAAAAGTCGCCAGAAGCCGGTACCATAAGTTGACAATAAGATTAAAATATTCACTGGACTATACCTACCTCCTACGCCTATCTTATACGTTCTAAACTGTGACTTCAACAAATGGGGATCACTGCATAATTATTCGATCTTTTGATAATATCAAATCAATAACTTAACTATACAATTTTGCCAACTCACGCTTAACCCGCCATTGCCTGGGGGAAACGCCTCCCTCTGACGGACTTTCGTAATAGCTCCAAAACGAACAGCACTATCAAGCAAAATTTTCGGGTACCTTCTACTACATCAATATTTAACGTCTCCCGTGCAAAATGAAGGCATTTTCGTAAATTTTTTAAAGAAATAACCAATTTAGTGCGTCACTATCCGTAGTCACAAACACACGAGTTTGACGAAAAATAACTTCAACTTTAACAGAGCGTGCAAAACCTGCTGCTTTTCAGTGTAATGAAAGAACACCAAAAGTTTGCCCAGTTGCCAAGGGCTCTACATAGCTAAAAAGATAAAGCAATAATTTTGAAGCCATCGTGTTTGTTTCGGCAAGGCACTTCAAATCGTTTTAATGTTGACGAGGTTAGGTAAACATAGAAATTTGACCTCAGGTTAAGGTCAAGTGGTGAACCAAGTAGGTCATATTGGGATTGTTACATATTAGAAGATGTCTCGATGAGACAAACACATAAGTACCAATTTACTTCTCTATTTGCATTCTGTCGAGAGCTATAAACAAAAGTGTTGGTGACCTCAGATGACCCTGTAGGGGTCAATGAACACAAATTGGACCTGGGTCATCATAAATGTCCTATTATAAAATGATCCAGAAGGAATTGAGCTGCTCTCATGCGCATCCTCCAAAAAGGAAGCATTTCAATATTTTCCAATTTACTTATAATGGGGAGGTCACAAAATTGACCTGACCTCAAGTCACCGATATAAAAAACGAGTTACACGAATTACAGGTGGCCTTATGAAATCCTGAAAGTTTGAAACCGGTCGATACAAACTGTGGCTGTGGTATGACCGCATTTTTTTAGTCAAGGTCACGTGACCTGGCCTGTTGACCTGACCTGAGATGACCCAAGGTCAAACAAAAATCAGACCATGTGGTTAATTGATGCCCTAACAGGCGTGCCGAATTTGGCGGCGCGCACCGCCGTTTTTCCGCTATTCATTAAAAACCGGAGGGGTGTGGGGTGGAAATCAACCCCCGGCCATGCGAGTGTTAATAACTAGATAAATACAAATAAATATCAGCACTAGAATTATGAGACAAAACAAGTTTGAAAAATACTTTTTATCTTGATTTACCAATTTCACATTGTGACTATATGCAGAGGCAGACATGTTCCATTCCCCCAGGCGTTTTGGCCTTTAAATGAGTATTGTGGCGACGGGCGATATGCTATGGCACTTCCGCACATTGCAAACTATTGCTCCGTGCTTACTTTTTCCATGTGCAAGTTTTGTCGTCAATCGAAGTATCAGAACACCGCGAAAATGGCCCAAGATCCTTCGGGATCATGGATCCGAGGTTCAGGGATCCAAAGTGAATCTCAGGCTATTTTCTAGCGTTTTTGATAGCCAAACAAACCAAACAGGCTCAGGCAATATCCGGACGCTAGAAGTTACAACGCATATTAGTGCTGTGTTGCTGTTATCGTTGTCAGACCTTGATTCCAAATTTGAGGCTTCTGGGATCCGAGCACATGGTCTGTGCAGAGGCGTAACTTTTTGAAAATCATTGGGTTGCCACTTAGTTGTTAAAGGAATAGTCCACCTTGGGATTGTTTTTTCAAAACACGAATTTGATTATTATTTTCCAAATACATCTTCTTTTCATAATGTCAAAAATAGCCATACATCGCACTGATTCAGGACATAAGGACGTAATGAATTATTAATTTCTCAAAACAATATGCGTACTCACCGCAACGTCAAACGTGGCTCAGCCAATCAGATTCGAATGTATGGTCACGTAAGATTACTGTATAGCCTCTGCCCAGGTGTGTGAGGCCCACATTAACCTCTGCCCAGGTGTGTGAGGCTCACAATCCTTCGACAAAAAGTCAAATATATTCGGCTGGAGAGTCCTTTCAACCCAGAAAACTTGCAGTTCGAGTTTTTTCAACACGGGCTACAAAACTGCTATCTCAGTTCAAAACCGATGTTGAAGGTGAACTATTTCCTTTAAGAGCCCATTTGTACCACATCTCGTCATAGGCGTAGTGTTAAATTCCAAAATTATTGGGGTTGTAGCTACAACCCCCTTCGCACTAAAGTTACACCCACATGACTATGTGACCTAACCTTGAACTGAACTTGACACTAGCATCACGTAAATGAAATCAGGTGGTGAAATGACTATTTCCTTCGAATTTAATGCATAAAATAAGCCATAAAACATGTGCTGCACGATTTTCGAAGATATTTTGCGCTTGTTATCTTTTGTGACCTGACCTAACTTTGAACTTTGCCAACAATTTCATTTGAGCTCCTGCAGGATGTGTATCATACCTTTGAGACCGCTTTGGGTGATCATGGTCGCAATCGAAGGATTTTGATGGAAAGCATGGCCAATACACTCAACTACTTGTTGACCTTTGACCTGACCTTGACCTGAGTATGACCTTGAAAACCAAATATTAAGCATTCTTAAGATTCAGCTCCTTGATACCTTTCGATCGCCGCATGTTAGTCCAAATCGGACCGTTAGTTCGGGAGTTAGACAGGGGTAAAAAACGTCCTCCCTCAGCCAATGGCATTCGGCTGAGACTCCAGCCAATGCCGGGTTAAGTCACATTTGCTCTCAGTCACCAAACCAAAATTCCGGTGACCACTCGAGTCCAGTACTAAATTCAGCGAAGTTAAATCATGCGAGCTTCACCGAAACATCAACTACGCAGTCACCTTGGCGCTTCGATCTGACATTATAAATGGAAGCAGACTATGGTACCGGGCCTCTGGCGCCCTGATCGGACATTACAATACAACCCGACTGTGGTATTTGTCGTGCCTGCGATATACACCCGATATTTACAACACACGAGACACCTATCGATGGCCTAAGCTCACACCCATATCGCGTTCATCACTAGAGCTCGATTCGGTGCAGCCCCGACCAGCCCAGATGCAGGCCACATGAGACAAAGACTCCAGCTCAGCAGTATAATACCAGATCGCACGAGCACGGAGTAAGAGCCAGGCGGCGGCCCGTCAGGCCGGAGCTGGCAGCAGTGCTGCCACAATTTGGCAGCCCGGTCCGGCCTGCCGCAGCGATTGGTTATGCTGCACAAGGCTGTGTTGTCGCGCGCTGGGACCTTGAATGCCATCAGGGAGGAGGTGGCCGGGCCGGGACAAAAGGTCGGTCACCCGCCTAATACCCGCGAAATCTCTGAACTCTGGTTAGGTAGGCGGTCAGAAGCCAGCTCCTGTTATTGACGATGCTGATAATTTGGACCTGAGGGCGCCGCAGCTTCAGGATTATCTGACGGCTATCATACTGCGAAGTAAGCCGAATATGAACTGGACGGAGAGACGCTTTCGATCTACCAACGGAACTGGTCCCGATCTGGCGACACAGGGTGGCAACAGACACGTCGTGTTCACCGTCATAAAGGCACACTTTCTGGTGATGTTCAGGTTTTGCGACAGCCGCTACTGTAACGATCATACATCGTCAGAAGCACACACACCGTTCCAAGGTACACACCGTTCCAAGGTACACACCGTTCCAAGGTACACACCGTTCCAAGGTACACACCGTTCCAAGGTAGGTATAGAGGCGGCCAGACAACACGTTGAACGCAGCTCTTCGGAGAATCAAACCCTGGTCCCTGCCTCCTGAGAAATAAAGCAGTGATCTTACTCCTACGTCGGCTTTCCTTCCAGCGCACCCTTTCTGGCCGTTGAAATATTCAGCGCCGGTCCCGGAGGCATCCGCCACTCCATTCCACGTTCAGAGCTCGCGGAATATCCGCTGTCACATTCAGATGCATTAGCCAGGCGTAAAGTGGACGGCCGCTGCTTTCTATAAGGATGCAGTGGCCGAGGAGGGTAGCGCGGACCCGACGTTAGGGGAATCCGTGACGTCACGTATGTATTAATGTGACGTCATTACTTCACTGATGTCACTGGTATGTCGGCTCTGATAATTCAGTTAGTTTCTACGTCCCGACGACTAAGGACAAGAGAAGACGTATATACCCGGAGTTGTATGCTAATTGTGGATATCTCCGATTTCTTAGAGCCGTATCTGAGGACAGGGAATCGTGTAATATCTATTTGTTATGCCCAATGAAGACAGCAACGTAATCGAATTCGTAGTCAAGTAGCAACGTTGGTGACTCGGTTTACTAATCTCTACGAATCTTGATTTCGTTTAAGAGCTTCGTCACCCTAGCTACCTTAAAGGGAAATAGTTGAGTATTTTGTATTCATCCGTGGTACATAGTGTGATCTCGGGGAAATGCTCGGTGATTTGAGTCTTGGTGCTTTCGAGCGCAACAAAGTCCAGCAGCTAAATTCATTTCGCGTCCATGGAAACTTTTTCAACCACGAAAAATTCGGGGTTCGTCGTCGATGATGATGATTGGGTTTTAGGGCGGACCGACAGCGAAGGTCACATGCCGCCCAGGGTTCGGCGTCCTCAACTAACTGCAAACAAACACCCCTGCAACCAGGTGGTTAATAGCTGCATTATCCTAGTCTTCCATCCGTGCCGGCCCATTACCAAAACACGTCCTGTGGCCTGCCTATCGCAGTTCGTCTCTGGGACGAGCACGAGACTGACCAGAAGACATAGATATGACGTGACACGCCGTACCTCAACCGGGACCTTGTGGCGCTCCCGGCCATGACGCATTCGATCAAACACATAAACCTCCGCTCAGGAGAGCCACCTTGCCGTTAAGTGACCGATTAACTGACGTAGCCAAATCGGATCGGAAGCGATTTTTACCCCACCACAGTCCCGTGGTCATGAAACATTGGCAGACTGCGGGGAGATGACGATGATTGGCTTTAGGACACCGCAAATGTCATAGATGTATGACGTCCATTGGAGCGGGAAGCATAATGATATCATGGCATGCCACAATATCGAATCATCAACCGGCGCCTATCAAGATGACACTCCCAGCAACGATGCCTAGTCGTCACTCGTCACGTGGAGATGTGTCGGAAACGCTTCCGGTGGTGGTGAACCAAAGATCGGCGGAAACAGGCCACACGACTACTGGAACTGTTACATTCATGAGATGAAAAGCAGCATACGGTCATGGAAGGTGCGCATTTCGTTATTGGAAGCCACCGACGGCCGGAAGGACAATGCCTTCAAAAGGCAAATATATACTGCTAATGTAAGAGCCTCTGTGTCGCACCAATCTTAATATGATCATTTCCAGCCAGCATGTGGATCGAACTTATTGCATTCGAGTCATAAGAACTACGCTCTTGCCAACTAAGCAAACCACCCAGCTGCTCACGACTTTACCTAAACCACATTTCAAGGGCTGAGCGCTGACACTTCGACGAATAAAATAAGTCATGCGCATGAGCATCTAGCAGGGCACCTCAACAAGGATCGATATGAACCCTCTTTCGAGCTATGGGCTTCACGTATCACCGCTACATTGTCCCTTGAGACACGAAATCAGTTCACTCATGCACGAGCTTCAATCGGGGAGCTGGCAGCGGCTCAATCCCGATACATTACATCTATACTAAGCGAATTAAAAGTTACCGTCATAGCACATACATTGTACAGCGGGATTCAGATCATCGTTAGAATCAAATCATGTGGCTGAGAGGTAAACCCAGAACATCTTGTATGTGACAGCTGAAGGTTGTTCACCATTACTCACTTGCTTTGGTGAAAATCCTTAAAATAAATGAATTTGTGACAGTAGCCCACAAACTGGAAAGGTTGTAGACTGTAGACCACGTGACCTGAGTTTTTGAACTCTAGATCTCGTGACTAAACAGACTTGAATTAAAATTGAAATACTTGATTTGTATCTATCTCGTGCTATCTCGTGCACACTAAATCCCTTCGTGGACTCGCGCTACAAAATTCACAGTTTGAGGCCTTGACTTCATCTCGGCCACAAATTGTGAGTTTTGTCGGACTCGTCCACAAAGGAGGATTCGATCATAACCAGCCTAGGATACCATCATACCATTTGGATATTTGATGTGGGAAAGTCGTGGTGTTATATCAAGTACAATGCTACTTGTCCATCATAAAGAACAGGAATAGAAGTTAGTGCTTTGAACTGCGTGAGAACTGCGTGAGTCTGCGTGAGACCAAATCAAAATATAAAACCCACAGTACAAATATCCCGAGATATCAGTAGCGAGTTACCGCTGATCCAATCAGTACGTACGTAGTAAACCCGCCGACAGTAGCAACAGGTCTGTGTGTGGGCTTCCCTGCACCACCAACTCACTTAAACCTCACCATAATCCTTCTCTTACAGCTGCTAACATGCCCCGAGTTCCGCAGGTCAAGGCGAAACACTGCACCAATGCGGTGGGTGGGCGAATTGGAAAGTCAAGAAGCCGATGAAAACCTTCAGTAACAAGACGAGAAGTCGCCGAACCTCTCACCACATACAATTACTGATTAATGAGTATTCTGGTGCTTTTACACCGCAGTGGCCACCACACGTTGGTCAAACCCGCCATATAACTGATCACCGAGCAATGTCCCGACGATCTGCATTGGTATTTGTACGTGACGGAGACGGGTTAAAAGCCCATCCGCTGGCCCTGAGAGAGCGTCTCCCGTGGTCAGAGACAGAGATACAATGGTACGATGAATGACATCAGGGCATGACGAGAGAGAATGGGATCGCAAGGTGACGCTATCGACAAGGTATTCATATCACATATGATTATTAATATCTTGGTCATCCGTAGATGTGAACCACGAACTTAAGATGGTGAGAAGATGACTGCATATGTGTGTAATGACTGACTGTGTAATGTTTATGTGCATGATTGTGACGATTAAAGGGAATATAGCACCTTTAACATTAGTTTTTAACTGAGATAGACAGATTGTCGGGTGTACTGAGAAACTCTAAATCTGAAATTTTTCCTTTCAAAACGACCTAGTTCTGAGTTTGAAACGCAAAAACCGTTGGTCATATGTGGTCCATAATTTCAAACGTCACAAATCCCGTGACGTATCGCATACGTCATCACGTAGTTACTTCGCACTGTGATTTTCAGCCGCATTGGCTTTTGAAACGTCCGCCCAGTATTCTCAGTTACCTTGCGTCCGTCCCGTCGCTACCGAAAGGTATTGACTTGAACAATTGTAAAATGAATGTAATTTTTTCTTTGTCAGTTTTCATTGATTTCAATTTGAAAATAATGCGAAACATGTCTTTGAAAGGCCTAACTGTTTTGATGGGTAGCTCGAACCGGTAGCTGAATATTATCCGCAAATAGAAGCTATTTCAGTAACTTTAACTAATGTATTTCACTCAATGCCAATGGGCAAAATTCACTATGGTGGATATGTTATAAATAATATTTATGTCAATTGTGAACCGATTAAAATAATTAAAAATTACCCAAGATACTATGTGCGTTTGACAAATTTTGTGATGATGGGTGGCTGGTCAATGTTCCATGCAATAACATCAACAAATTAAGAACAGTTTGTGTGTTTACGAGAAGTTCGGTTTTCCAAAAAACTATGACTTGGCCATAACTTTGTGAATTTTCATTGATTTTTCATTTGAAAATAATACAGACAAAGGTGCTTCAAAGGGCACAACTGTTGATGGGTGGTTCCTTACCGTTAGCTTAAATATTTTCCGCAATAGAAGCATATGCAGTGCTAACTAATTAATTTCATTCAATGGGCTAACCACACATTGGACAATTCACTCTGGTGTGGATATATAGTTTTAAGTAACTATCATTGTCAATTGTAAGTTGATTTCCTATTAAAACATTACTAAAAGATGCTTAGAATAGACCCTAGTGCAGAACATTAACACATTTTAATGCGCGTCCAATATATTTGCGAGTCAGGAACCAGCGAAACGCAGTTGTTTACGTTTTTACGCATCTGATCAAGGAACGATTTTTGCCGTTCGATGCCTCGCTTGTGACGTCACAAACTCGCTTTGGTGAGCAATATTGTTGTGACGTCACAAGTAAACATATGACTATTTTCAAATTACAACAAATTCTGACTTTTTTTCGCAAAATGAATGGCAGGGACGCGTAATCAGGGCATTCTTCTCCATCATTCTACATACTTTTCCCAAGGTGCTATATTCCCTTTAAGTGGTGATGATTGTATTTGGAGCCGCTGCAATATTTGACTTTCAAGGGTTGATTGATGCGTCGAACAAAACGATAACTACCTACTAAACAGAACGTCTTGCGATAGGACCACTCGCGGCCAGGACTGGACAGTGAACGTCAGTACGGGGTTACAGAAGTCCGTATAATCCCAGCAGCCCCTGCGCTGCCAGTAAGCTCGCAGCTCTTAATCTTAAACGGACTCACAGATTCACTCGTGACTCACATCTGCAAACCGTTTGAGAAGCGTGCGCCAAGATAGCAACTAATGCGTCTTGTAGGATAAGATCGGATGGCGTTAAAAAAAAAAACTCCCGACCGGAAAGGACCCATACATCATCTAATGTTGAATTCCTATCAACCATCCCTATCCAACCACGTGACAATATCCAACTCCACGCATAGCGTTTCGCCAGTGACACGTGACATAGTTGACATTGAATCCTCCTTCTGGCCTCATTAAAACCTGGACTGACGCGGTCGTGCGAAGGACGAATATCAATCAAGCGCAGGAGTCCAGCTCATCTCACGTATGGCTCGCCCGCGCAACAGCGATTTCTAATTAGACAGGACAGGACCCACTGCCACCGTGGCAACGCAGTAGACCCGACATACGAGATTACGGCACTCGCGCGACAAACGTGTACTACGCAAGAAAAACGCACTATCGCGCCTGGCATCGATGTCCAACAAATCAGACTGAGACAGGAGCTTTGACTGAGAAGGGTGTAATAGGGAATTAATGGAAATAGGTGTGTATGGCACGATTTGGGAAAACGGTTGGTTTAAGGTCAGCGTATCCCAATCGGCTTAGTGGTCAAACTCCACCATTAAAACATAAAACAAGAGTACGCATACGATTACAAATATGTCGCGCTCTGATGCCCGACTTCTGTGAACTTCAGTGCGCCAATGTGATCTGCATCAGCTGTGGCACATGACCAATCCAGCCACATCCACGCCCCTACGTCTCAACACCCACGTATCAGCTCCTCTCCAAACGTGAAGCGACTTTGGCGCCTCTCGCGGTTCTCAGCCTCAGTATCCCGCCCGGCTCTTCATCCAGCAGCTCAGGCCGCCCACCCCTGCACCATCCTCTACCACCGCCCTATCCCGCCCGGCTCTTCATCGAGCAGCTCAGGCCGCCCACCCCTGCACCATCCTCTACCACCGCCCTATCCCGCCAGGCTCTTCATCTCGAGCAGCTCAGGCCGCCCACTTCCTGCACCACCTCTACACCGCCTAGCCCGCCAGGCCTCTTCATCGAAGGCCGCCCACTCCTCACCATCCTCGTAACCCCGCCCTATCCCGCCAGGCTCTTCCATCGAGCAGCTCAGGCCGCCCAACTCTGCACCATCCTCTAGCACCACCAGCTATCTCCAGCCAGGCTCTCATTCGTAAGCAGCTCAGGCCGCCCACTCCTGCACCATCCTCTACCCCGCCCTATCCCGCCAGGCTCTTCATCTCGAGCAGCTCAGGCCGCCCACTCCTGCACCAACCTCTACCACTCCCCTCCCAGCAACACTCTTCACTACCTTCTGACCTATCGCGAAGGTTCACCCAAAACCCTGACAATCATCATCACCACTCGCGAAGGACCATAAAATGGTCGCGGTGGTCGCGCGACCACAAAATATGGTCGCGAAGGACCATAAAATGGTCCTTGCGAGTGGTGTTGATCCTTCGCCACTCGCGAAGGACCATTGCGTACTTTCCTCGAAGATGCATGGTCCTTCGAGAAGGACCGTGACTAGTAAGAATGGACCCTCACGAACGACCGAGAAGGTCTCAACGCAAAGCCAGCGTCTCTGCCTCGGGCTGGCGGGCCACTCACCTGGTTCTTCTGTCCGATCCTGTGAGCGCGCGACTGCGCCTGCAGGTCGTTCTGCGGGTTCCAGTCGGAGTCGTAGATGATGACGGTGTCGGCCGTGGCCAGGTTGATGCCCAGACCACCGGCACGCGTAGACAGAAGGAAGCAGAAGTCCTGCCGGACGGGAGCAGGTATCATCAAAACTGACCACAGAAGGGATGGACCCGTGGGGTATAGCCAGCCTCGCACTTTCCGGTAAACAATTCGGCCATAAGCTTGGTGAATAGCTTGCTGCTTTGCAAATAATTAGTAAAAGAAGGCAGAAATAAGTTTCCACCGTTTTGTGTCATTTTCCCCTCAGAGATAACTGCAACAACAGACAGCTTCAGACCCAAGATCACAAGCAGACATGTCCGGCGACCCACAAAAGCCAAATAACACACCGATGATGATGATATCCACCAACCAAAGAACACTGAAACGGTACGCTATCACCACCCCTGAACCGTTACCCACCTGCGAGCCCTCGGCGTTGAAATGATCCAGAGCCTGCCGTCGGAGGTCGCCCCGCATCCCTCCGTCCAGCCGCTGGTAGGGGAAGTGGCGCAGCTGGAGGTAGTCTGCCAGCAGGTCCAGCATGCGCACCATCTGCGAGAAGATGAGCACGCGGTGGCCACGCTCCTTCAGGCGCACCAGCAGCTTGTCCAGCAGCATCAGCTTGCCGCTGTTGCGCAACAGGCCCTGGAAAGGAGAAGTGGGACGGTTAGAGGCACAGGTAGAATGAGTGTAGTTAGCAGCAGAGGGTTACGAGGAAGCCAGATTGTGGAAGACCCAATACATCTATAAAAAACGTTCGCTCATCTGACGACCTCATCGTATGCTTCCCATGCCACTTAGTAGTATCACTATCCGCCTTTCCACGGCAGCCATCCCAAGAGTCTAACACGGGCCGGGTATAATTTCTCCCCCTCCCGACCACCGTGTTGTTGAAGCAGTGGACGTGACCCATGTCGCCACACACAGAGCACACTCCTACAGATCGCAGTGTTACGTGGCATCCCGCATACAGCGGATACAGCTCTACCGGAGCTTGAACCCGGGTTCCCCAAATGGGACCTAAGCGCACGTTCCAACTCCCGATCTCCCTTCTTCTTCACCAGCCTTACCTGCAGCGCCTCGTTATTGGTCAGCCGGATATCTGGATCGGGCGGCTTGGTGAGGTAGCCGTGGTTGCAGCACTTCTTCAGCTCCATGATGACGTTGATGAGGGACGGCGCGGCCGCCTTCAGGCCTCTCTTCAGCATCGTGTAGTTCCTGGTGATGATCCACTTATAGAACTGGCGCTGCTGTGAAGTCATGCCGACCCGCAGGATCTGCTCCACCTTGGCGGGCAGCGACTTCTCCACGTCCTTCTTCACGCGTCGCAGCAGGAAGGGTTCGAGGAATTTGTGCAGTTTCGCGTAGGCCTTGGTGCCCTGGTCCATGTCCACCTCGAAGTTCTCCCAGCGGTCGAACCTGCAGCGGAAGGACACATAAGAGTTTGATGACGAGTTTGTCGAGGTTGCGCGACAACGGTCTTATGCCACCAGATCGAGCGCAGGCTCACTTACAGGGGCGCAGGCTCACTCACAGGGGCGCGATGTTTATTGGCGACATAGGGGAGGCTGGAGGCGACCAAAAACATGGGGCCCAGACAAACACCTTGATCTGTACAGAGGAATCGACCTAGTCGACGCCAACCACATGACCAACTTTAGCTTTACCGTGACAACTTAGCGAGTGATTAAAGAATCATCAATCAAATTTAGAAGCTGTATTGAGCGAATGAACTTGGTTGGTGTTACTGTGAGCATCTTGGCTTTTGTCAGAAAAAATGAGTTTGTGCAAATAGAGATCAAAACAAATATTTCGAATGTGCTGACTTTTGCGGCATGATGAAGTGCAGAAGACTCCAGAGCTCCTTGAGGCTGTTCTGCAGCGGCGTGCCGGTGATGAGCAGGCGGAAGTTGGTGTTGAACTCGAACAGCGTCTTGTAGAGCAGCGACTCCTCATTCTTCAGCCGGTGAGCCTCGTCCACGAGCAGAGCGGCCCAGCTGATGGCGCCCAGAAACGACTTATCTGCCGGACAGACACACACACAGACATACAGACACACATATGATGATTATTTGGGCTTAAGGGCGCCTCAACTCAATGGTTATGTGGCGCCCATACAGACACACATATCATACATAACATACTTTGTGCTTAAGGGAGCCTCGATTATAACTGAGGTCATATGACATTTATAACCCCTGAGACGAGGTGTCATGAAGACTATCGTCAACAGCTCAGTGAAGCTAAACGAGAGAAACCAGGACGTCGAAAGCGATGGTGGAACAACTAGGTGACCGGGGAGTAGACCTAACAAACGTATATTTACTACAGCACAACGAAACGCTTACGAAATAAGCGACACGTCACCTTACAGACACAATATAGGCGTGAGCCCGTCACAAGGGCGGTGAAAAGCCAGACACAATACACATGAGTCCGCGCATTAAAGGAATACTTGCTTAAATATTAAATGACAGCGCCAGTCCGCGCGTGCTGTTGATATGCCGCAGCTGTTTGTCGGGTCGTTCACTCGTTTACTATCACTTCATAGGTCTGTCATGTCATGACATCACTGTCCAACCCATGCAGCATAAATCGTATCACGTCTGCTATAGTACCCGAATTCTAGCAACGCTAGGATCATAACAGAGAACAGGAGGATGTATCATGACTGACGACGGACAAGACATCGTTTCACTCCCCCTCTCCCACCCAGCCCCCCCCCCCCCCCCCCACTCCCCCCGTATCCCTCTGATCGCCATCTCACCCGTCCAGGCAGCTACATTGCTAACCCTTTGAGCAGATCTCGTACGAGGTGAGCAGCACGTTGAACTTGAGCCGCTTGTTGCCCGGAAAACACCACTCGTAAGTGCGGATCTGTCAAAGTGGGTGGTGAGTTAACGACTTTAAACGAATGAAAATGAACATGCAATTAAGTAGTAAGTAAAGCAACGATAATTATGACATATATATCTTTAAATACAAACGATAAACGAATAAACGAGGGATGCATTTGTGAATCACGCTTCAGCTGTAGAGCACTACACACTTAACTAGCCACCTTCGTCCTTCAACCCAATCAAACATCAATTTCATCCCCCATCAACCTAAACCAACCTCACCAGCTTCCTTCATCTCCCACCTCCCCAGCGTCACGCCCCCCCCCCCCCTCCCATTACCGCACCTTTTCCCGTGACGACACATCACCGAGGTAGGTGACGACGTTCATCTCCGGCGCCCACTTGGCCATCTCGCGCTGCCAGGCGGGCAGCGTCGACAGCGGCACCACCACCAGGTACGGTCCGTACAGCTGGTGCTGGTTGAACAGGTAGTACATGAAGCAGGTGGTCTGGATGGTCTTGCCGAGACCCATCTCGTCGGCGAGGATCACCGAGTTCTCGCGACACCACGAGTGCACCATCCAGTTGACACCGTCCAGCTGATAGTCTCGCAGAACGAGATCACCCTGTCGGGACAGGAGGAGGTTATGATAGCGTCGGTCGACGATAGGAGGCACCACGAGTCGCTTGGCTCACCAATGGCTTCGAAGCGACTCAAGGTATTCACATATTCGCCTTCACGAACTTTACATTGTATGTTCCCTCATGTACCTAAAACGTCTTTTCCCTCGTCCAGACATCGACTCGTACCTATATCGAAGCTACTCCCCGAGTCCCCATGCATCCCTCTCCCTCTAAAGACGCCAAGTAACCAGAAGCAGTCGGTACCCCCTGGCTAAAACCCCAATAATCATCATCCCTCTCCATTACTCAGAACTCTTCACCTCCTACATCGACACCCAGATGCCGGACGACACCTCGCAAAAGGCGCAGACTGGCTTCCAGTTCCCTCCACATCCAAAGCTCCCCTGACCCCCTTCCCGTCTCCCCTACTCCCTCCCCTCTCCGACCGCCAACTTCCAGCTACCTACATTCAGGCCACTGAAGAAGTCGGGTTGTTTGTTGAACGAGACGAACTTGGGCTTCCTGCGTAGCACCGGGTTCAGCTTGGTCGGCGTCTTGCGCGACTGGCTCCTGGCGACGAACTCGTCGATGCGGAACTCGAACTTTTTGGCGATGAGCGTGCCGTCCTCCCAGGTGCACTCCGAGTACGGCAGGTTGTCCCACTTGACCAGGTAGTCGGGGTACTCGTGGCCGGGCTTTGGTGCCTCGCCTGTCGAAGGGCGATGGTGGTAAGATACTTTCACAAAATTATGAATAATAACATAATAATCGTGCCATAGCACGTGATTCTATACTGAATGTGTTAGTATCTCCCAACGTGATCGATTTACAAATCTGCTGAAATACGTTGTTTCACTAGCATGACAGAATCGCCCCCTTCAGCACATAATTAACACTAGGAGCAGAATTACAAACGCTATCTACTTAACCTCAGCTGTCAGCCTTCGCCAATGACCCTGTTTCTATCAGTTCATCATCGGGCCTCACCGATGATCCTGTCCACCTCCAGGTAGCTGGCCACCAGTCGATCCTGCAGCTCGTTCTGACAGATGAAGTACTCAGCGTCCTCTGGCTCACAGGCAGCCAGGTACGCCTTCACCTCATCCCGCCTCTTACGATAGTTGTCGATCTTCTTCAATCCCTTGACCTGCAAACCATAGTACTGCAAACCAAAGGCAGCAGCGGCGAACGGCGACGCATGAGTGGCGGGATCTGGTGGCGGGGCACGCAACCTCAACCTGGAGCGCGGTCCACAGATGGCACGCCGGTCGACGGCCGCGACGGCCCAGACCCGAAGCAAGCGTCAGTTTGGCAGGCAAAGCGTGGGTTAAAATCGCGGTGCGAGCTGTTCCGATGCGGTCGGGCGAAGATAAGCAATATGTTGGTGCATAAGGGCTTTAAGCGCAACAACATTTGTGTTCACTTGCACTGAAGGTAGACAAAAAACGTTGTCGAAAAGAATGGCTTTCCTCTTTCGGAGGAATCAAACCCTGTGACCAGATCTTATATCCATGTTACTTCGCCTGAGCGCATCCAAACCAGAGAGGGTGAGTTAGGTATTCACGCGGATGGTCAATTTAGACGAGATAAGACATCACAGCACCGAATACTGTGTGTGCCACACCGTGGGGCAATTGGGGCATGCTCACGCCCACGGGATTTAACCCGCGCACAACCGCGCAGGCACCGGCAATGACAACAAAACGGGGTGTCTAAACATTTGCCTACCTACCGTTCGTTAAAGTCAATTAGTCACAAGCATGCGACGATCCAGAGCACAAAGATCCAGGACATGAAAGGAAAAACGCTATTGAATCTCCAGGGAAGGTTTAACAACAAAAAATCAAAATTGTTAAACGGTTTGCGTTATTTTCAAGCTACGCGGCCCCTGATAATTATAAATAACCGAATGGGTATATTAATGTCTAAGAAGATCAATATTAGGAATATCATGTTTACCTAAAGTAATTGGCAAATCACATGTTGGAAAACATCTGCCGAAACCGGCGGCACATAGTACCGCTATGTAATGCCCGATCACGAGTGTAGGAAAATCAGTCCCGAACCTAACAACCACCACCGATAATTCTGTCCGGCTTCCTGCACCCCATGTCCCCCTGTGTTCCTGCACCCCTGTCCTGCACCCCATGTCCCAAGTCTGAGACCCGTGCGCCTGACACATCTCTGATCTTATAACCCATTCCAGCACTATGTACTCTCCTCGCTTCAAATTTATCACTCGAGACGATTCACCCTTTTGATTTCTTCAAATTTCGAAACAGCTTCCCCTAATCGTTCACACCACCCAGCGTGTTCCCTCAATGTCGCCGGCACCTTGCGACAGCCCTAAAGGGAGGCACATCAGCAGGGACAACCTCAGGCCAAGCAACATCCACCAGCCGTATAAAGCACCACGCGGGAAGACGTGGAAGTGCAATGAAAGCAGAATAAAGCATGCGGTGGGGCAGAGTCGATCTCTGAGATTTGACACCATGCAGCCGGGCCGCGCGAAGAGCTGCTGGAAGCGAGGTGCTGGGACAATGAAGCAGCTGCTGTCATGCAGTGAAGAGGACGAAGGACGTTGGAGTTGGAGCTGGCCACTGGCTAGGCAGCAGTGTCTCCGCAGTAGCAGGGGAGACCCCAAAGGATAGGCGTACGCTGTGGGTCACTCGGCTGCAGGGATAGGCTTTCTCATGAGGCAGGGATGGGGAGGGAAAGGTCAGATCCCGCCACAGGACATTTACCTAGCACGACATGATTCCAACCACGGCAAAACGGACGAAACGCCACGGACAGGCGAGACAACGCTGACTGAATGTCAGCCCAAAATGGCGATTCACATGGCGATTTGTGTTCTCCAGCCGTGGCGAATTGGCCGTTTTGAGGGTGATGGGCCGATAAATGATACTTCAGTTTACAAACTTACAATAACGAAAAGAACTTAACCTAACCGGGCGCTAATCCAGACTCACAAATTACTGGGTCAAGACATGATTTATTGTGGGGTCTGCATAGGGTTAGGGATAACGAGCGCAGCTAAGGGTGTGACTCGCTGCCAATAAATGGGATCAAGCCTGCCTAGCTACTGCAATCTGCTGAGGTTGATGAAAACGCATGCCCTGTTGGCGATGGGCGAACTCAAATGGAAAACTTCAAGCCAGTCTAGACTCCGTGTCTAAACAAATGGTGCTAAGATAGCCATGCATCGAGAAAAAGAAAATCGCTTTAACTACAAAGCAGACTAAGCTGACGGGCGGCATGGGTACTGGCCAAAATATATTTATATATATATTTGTATAAGTTGTGATGCTTTACTGGCAAGGTCACTTAAATATCTATCTGAAGGATCTGCCTACAGGTTTTGCTGTTACTACCTCTCCCAGTAGGTGCCAAGTCTACTAGATGAAACACTGCAGGACCCATGAAATACGGTAAAGATACCCGGTACCAAAACTTTTCGACTAAGCCCTTCGTGAATGAACCCGAACCGCACGACTAGCTATACGACTAGGTATATATAGGTAGGTTAGTTCTATCACCTATCGTATTACAGGAAAGGGGCCTGTTAAAGGGGCCTGGCTCTTACTAAGGGGGCCTGATAAACACTTTCCACCTCCGTACCTAGTCTATTCAGACCTATCTACCCAACACAGTTCCGACTCCGTCGCCGCTCGATTAACCACATCGCTCAGCGGCCACCTTAGCCTCCCTCACAGCTCTTAGCGCAGTACTGAGCGGTTCAGCCGGGCTCCTGCGGTCGGCGGCGCGGCGGCCGGGTCGGCGGCCGACTTACCCCCTGCGCCTTGAGTGTCGCCTCCGACTCCCAGGTGTTGTGCAGGTGGGACCAGCTCTTCCATTTCAGCCAGTACTGGGTCTCGTGCGGCTGGTCCGGGTCGTCGGCGTCAAAGTCGTCGTTCGGGTCCCCGTTCTCCTCCACGGCGTACACGGTCGTGCCCGCGCCCGTGGCTGTGAGGGGGGGCAGGTCAGATGCATGGCAGGAGTAGGCACTGCAACAAGCCTGTTACAAAACTGACCCTGCTGAGACGCCAGTCACAACTGAGTGTTGCTTTCAGCTCGACCGTCTCCGGAGCTAGTCCGGCTTTACATAAGGCAGCATAAATAACGACATCAACACAGCGCAACAGGTCGGTCAAATGCCGCCGGGAAAGCTAAGGGTGATCTCATTCCATGCTAAAGTAACGGCCAGCTCACACAGTACATAGACGTTCCATTGGTGAATTGAAAACTGGTGATGCATGATACAGGGAACCAATGTTCCTACACCGCAACAGCTGACCGCTCCTCCTCTCCACTGACTCTCTCCTCTCCAGGCTTTTGTACCCTCCCCCTCATCTGCTGCACCTGCTGCCCAAACTCCAGAACTGACCTCTCTCTTCCCCCACCTCCCGGCTTTTGTACCCTCCCCCTGTCCCCTGCTGCACCTGCTGCTCCTCCTGCCCAATCTCCACAACTGACCTCTCCCCGCCCCCGCTCCTCCCACAACTGACCTCCGACCTTGCCGACCCTGTCCTTGAGCACACGCTCCACCGTCTCGCCGTTGTCCGGTTCTGCGGCGGCCGCCATCTGAGCGGCGTCCATCTCCATCAGGTCATCGTCGTCGGTCACCTCATCCTTTACCTCCTGGTAGTTGATCCGCGAGCCACCGCGGCGGCTGATGGCGCGACTGTGGGAGGTGGGTCAGGTCAGGGCAGGAGCAGCACAGCAGACAGGCGAGGCAGGGCAGGGGCAGGTGCAAGAGGCAGGGCAGAGGGCTAAGTGGCAGAGGGGGCAGGCAGAGGCAGGACGAGTGGCAGGGCAGAGGGCAGACAGAGGCAGGGCAGAGGGGCAGGGCAGAGGGCAGGGCAGAGGGCAGTAGGCAGGGGCAGGGCAGAGGGCAGGGAGAGGCAGGCAGAGGGCAGGGCAGGGAGCAGGTCAGAGGTGAGGGCAGACGGGCTATGCGAGGCAGGAGGGCAGAAGGCCGCAGGAGGCCAGCGGGCAGGGGGCAGAGGCAAGAGAGGCAGGGCAGAGGGCAGGGCAGAGGGCAGGGCCAGAGGGTCAGATAAGGCAGAGGGCAAGGGCAGAGGCAGGGCACGAGGGCAGGGAGAGGCGCAGAGGCAGAGGGTGCCAGGGCAGAGGGCAGGGTCAGAGGGCAGAGGCATGAGGGCCAGGCAAAGAGAGGCAGAAGGCACGAGGCAGCCTGGCAATGAGTTGTAGTGGCGGAGGGCCGACAGGGCAGAGGGGACAAGCAGATGAAGGGCAGCAGGCAGAGAGGGCAGAGAGGCAACACCGGAGGGCAGGCAGAGGGCAGGCGCATGAGTGGCAGGGCAGAGGCAGGGCAGAGGCAGGGCACGAGGGCAGGCAGAGGCAGGCAAGATGGAGGGCAGAGCGGCAGGGGCAGAGGGCAGGGCAGAGGGGCATGGGCAAGGGGGCAGGGGTCAGGGGTCAGGGCTAGAGGGCAGGCAGAGGGCAAGGGCAGAGGGCAGGGCAGAGGGGCAGGGCAGAGAGGCAAGGGGCAGAGTGGGCATGCAGGAGGGACAGGGCAGAGGGCAGAAGGTCTCAGAGGCAGGGCAGGCGGTCAGGGAGGAGGGCAGCAAGGCAAAGCTCGAGGCAGGTGAGCATGGTCGCATATTGGTCAGATGTGCATCGAGGGGTATGAGGGCAGAGCAGGGAAGAGGGCAGGGGCAGGGAGTGCAGGGTGCATCGAGGGGGCCCGGGCAAGGGCGAGGCGGTCAGAAAAGCAGGAGGCCATATGGCACGAGGCAGAGGGCTCATACCTGGCAGAGTGGACAGAGGGCAGGGGCAGAGGGGTAAGATTGGTCAGAGGTGGGGAGAGGACGGACAGAGGGCAGTAAGGCGCAGCAAGGGCACGAGGGCGAAGAGAGGGCAGGGAGTGGCAGAGGACAGAGGGCAGAGGGCAGAGGGCAGAGGGCAGAGGGCAGAGGGCAGAGGGCAGAGGGCAGAAGGTAGAGGGCAGAAGGTAGAGGGCAGAGGGCAGAGGGCAGGTCATCCTCGTCTGTGGCCTCCTCCTCCGCCTCCTCGTAGTTGACCCGAGAGTCGCCGCGCCGGCTGATGGAGCGGCTATGGGGAATACCAGGGTCAGATGAGATATGTAGTGAAGTCAGTGTGGCCAAATTCAGAGAGTTAGGGGGAGGGATGCCAAAATTATGCAGTGTTCCCAGGTGAGATATAATGAAATGTGGAGTGTCTAGCTAAAACACATAAACATTCTAGCATAAGTGTTCATGTGTTTAGACCTGGAAACCTACATCTCAAGATATGTGATCAAACAAGCAATTCCTTCATTCCCCCTAAATCTGTAAATTTGGCCACTCTGAGTGAAGTTAGACTAGGGCAGGCCGGTACAGAGGTCAGTGATTGATGGTCAGTAGCAATCGAGTTTTAGCTCGGCCAGTATTAGTTCATAGCGCAGGCGTTGAGGCACCCTGACAATCAAACCAGGCGCCACACAACAGTCAGCCAGCCAAGAGGGAGCGCTATGATACTTTTAATAACTCCTTGACACAAGGGTATAGACTCAGATCTCATTCGGAACTCAAGCAATGGGTAAATCCTACTCAATTAGGTGTGAACTCTTCGCGCCGGAGCCCTCGTTGTTGCTCCTGGCGATCCCACCGTCCTTCGGGCCAGAGGTGGGTGTCCTTGGGTCGAACCCCCCCCTTCTAACTACGGCTCCTATGGACCTAGACATTAAACCAAAAATTACCGTTCGAGTGACAGCTTTAACGTTGCATGAAAGGGATCTTAGAAAAACTAATCTCAAAAATTGAAACATTGTGCTACTCAGGTTCAATATTAGAGCACCAGAGGTCGCACAAAACCCCGTCGAAAATTTTCTCAGAATGTCCGAAGTATTTTAAGACATTTTCCTCCAGATACTACCCCAAAATATCTTCGGGAACTATGATAGCTTAGGAGTCAAACATAGTAAGATAGCATTAGATAGATTTATTCCTTGAATTTCCTGCCCAATCGCACCTATGTCCTTAAATTTGAGCTCCAGTCAAAATTAGTGCTTAGGCGCTCCTAGAGTGTCATCAAAGGTCCCAGAAGAGTGCTTCAGTGTTTTTTGTGTTAAGAAATATGTTATGTACTTGCTGAATAACATTTTATTCTAAAAATGACTATTCCCTATAACATGAACTTGTTCTAAACACTTGTTCGTTGTGTCCTCTGTCAAGACGCTTTGAAACATGATAATAACGTGTGTACCTCATAAAGTCCACAACTCAAAATTTGACCTCAGGTCAAAGGTCATTTCGTGATGACCCAGATAGGTCATGATTGCACACTGGATAGAGGGTTAAGGGCGAACAGGACGGACAGACGATCCAAAACACAGATTACTATTTAAGTGTGGTGTCATCTGCTTTGTCTCTAGTCTTCATTATATCAGAAGTTATTAGCAAATCATTTGTTGAATTGACCTTCAGAGATGGAACTTTCAGATGTAGCCTGTAGATAGAATTTTTTTAGAAACAAGTCCTTGCACCCATTCCCAAGAGTCATTTCAGAAAGACGCTAAAAAAAACAGCGATTGATTCTGAAAACCTAATCAAGCCTGATCCGAGTGATCATAACTCAGAATAAGAATAGCATCTGCTTTTCCAATTTTCCCATTTTTCTACTCTCTCCACAAATGGGATGAAGCGGTCAGTGGAAGAAGTGACCTGACCTCTAGGTTTCACCGATTATACGAGAAATCCGGAGATAATGCAAAAAAACTTTAGATCTTAGATCATTGCTCTTATGATCACCTTGTAAGTACTGAAGTACCCAATTCGCTTATCCAAAACTGCAGGTTCGTTATGCCGGTGGTGAAACCGCAATCACTTTGTCGAAAGGGGGGGTCACTTGAACCTTAGACCTGGTGAACCTGACCAGTGGACCTATTTGACCTTACTTGTCAAAACTATTTTTTGAAAGCTGACAAATATGCTCCTGATCGAACCCGGTATCATGACAAAATTCTGTGGAGCGGCGCTTTATCCGCCGCCGTTTTTCCCGACCTATATCCAGAGGCACAAAACCTCGAAGGGGGTGTACTAATACCCCCCCCCCCCCGGCCCGGGCCGCGGGTTAAAAGGAAGTTGTGTCCTCTGCTTTGGAATGTCAAATATATTTGTATTACGGTAAGAAGCTATTGGTTTGATTATTTGATACGATAAAATTCACGTCTGGAGCCGCTTTAGTTGAATTTTTACTTATATTCTGTGTTGTATATTGTTTTGTTTCAAAATCCATAAACGATCGCCACTGTAAATAGAATAAAGAGGATGTTATCCAGAATGGCGCACCAAAGACAATAAACAAACCCATACGAACAATGTAAAATAGTTATCGATGCTCTGTTCGGCAGCTGCTAACAGCGCGCACGAGCTGTTTTCTATTGGCGGTTAACGATATATGCTAGCGTTGTAATATAAGGGCAATGTTTCTAGTAGCGAAAGCTCTCTGGCGAATATCGATAATTTGTGTGTTGCCAACATGACCTTGGCAAATTTGGAATATCTCAGAAACTAAAGTGAATCTGGAGAAATGAAGTAAATGGCTATATTCAGAAAAATACGTTCTATAGACCAGTGTCAACAACTCCACATGACCGATGTGAGTAGGCACAGTCCCTTTAAGGTCGAGCACAAGTCCATCATCGCAACCCCATATATTTCCGTGTCTTTCAAATGCGTCCCATGCCCCTTCCTATCACGTCCATGCTTCCCACCACGTCCCCATCTTCGCTCCAACTCCTGTATGTGTCGTCATGCCTGGTGTTAAACCATCTGCTCGATGTCACAATGTCGACATCGCCTTCCTTCCCCATCATATCAGTGGTTCCCAAACTGTTTCGACCCGCGCCCCCTCCAGGCGAGCTGGCGTAAAGCTGCAGCCACGTAAACAATATTGATCCACAACTTAAACGTTAAATTTCCCGCTTCGCCCCAGATTTCACAGCCCGCAGCCCCTGAAAATCCTCGACCCCTGCAATCAACTGCGGGCTAAGCCTCTCGTGGGGTCATGCTGTTATATTTGTGTGGGGGGGGTAGGGGCGCCGCATCCACTGAGATTACGTGACGCCCATTCGCGGACTCGGGAGAGCCCAGTTTGGGAGCTCCCCACGTCATACAAACCGCACCTCGTTCCCTGGCTGGCCTGGCGGCAGCGGCATGCTTCTACTGCTAATGCCCTGGCCGAGTGTCAGTGACCCCATGGCTAAGCACCTTCCTGCAACGCTGCAACCCCCACAGCGCTGCCGGGCTGGCACCACTGCGGAGCGGCGGTCGGCCGGCCGCCGATGACCTTGAGGTGACCTTGGCTCGCTGCCCGCCAGCCGGCCGGCCAGCCGAGCCGAGCGGCGCGGCGTGGTGGGGCCGGACTGGGGGGCCGGGGCAGGCTGGGACAGGACGGGACGGGACTGGGATCGATGCCAGCAGCGGAGACGGCGGTACTGCCCGGCCAGCCCGGCAGCTCCAGGGAGAGAGGGGAGTGGCGGTGCCAGCCGGGCTGGAGGCTGAGGATGCGCTGCTGTTACGGCATGGATGAGATGGATCGGAAACTCGCCGTCTGCGCCTTGTACCATGGGCGACAGCGCCGGCCACATGGGTTCCTGGATGTCGTTCTATGATAAGCCGCGGCAGTTTCCTGTATGTCGTTTGGTCGGTCACGGGCGGGAGGTTTCCAATCCAGTTGTCATCCATGGTTCCGGCTCGGCAACAGAGGCGGCCATCTAGGCTAGGTGCTCCGAACTGGTAGGCGCCGAGGTGGATGTGGTTTGGGGCTTTAAAGCGGCTGTCAAAGCTGCGGTTATATGGCGATCAGGTAGACGACATAGGCTGTGTTCTGACCGTCGATCCCCGCCGGGAATCCAGGGAATGTAGTGAATTTGGCGCGTTTGCTACAAATGTGCAGCGGAAAGGGACATACCTTAACATACAACAGCAGCTGACGCTCGACGGGGATTCCAGGGATTCACGCCGGGAATGTGCACGGTCAGAGCACAGCCTAAGACGTCTATCTGTACAGCCTAAGGGACGCGTGGAAGTGGTGGCTGCCAGGGGAGGATCCAGAGGCGTGGGAGTGAGGGCGCCGATCTGGCCGGTTCCGGCCGAATCGGAGAGGGAGACAGCGAGCCGGGCCTGCGCGGAGCGTCTGGGGAGGGAGAACGGACGATCAGGGTCGAGCGTCGTCGACGCGCGAGTCCGGGGCGAGTGAGGGGCCAGAGCGGGCGGAGGCCCATTGGGGGGGAGGGCGCTTGTCGAAGCACCCGCGTGGGAAGAGGCGCTGGATCGGCGAGCGCATTGGTGGCGGGCCGGGGCCGGCCACCGACTCCGGCTCAATAGCACACTCTCGGCATACTCCGCCCGTCATGAGCGAACTCGAATCTTAAAGGTATCTGAATCCTCCTTGACGACAGCTTGATGGAAGTGGGAATCGGCCGGTTTAAACTGTCAGTGCTTAAGTCCAATGGCTCTCTTGTCTTTTTTTCCCCGGCCCGGTGGCCACGGATTTTTTGTGGAGATTTTCTGAGATTTCGTGTGCGGTTGCGGGGGGTTCCAGCGGTGGTGTATTGTCCGCGCTCCCACTACGGACTCGATAAATGCGATACGACGGCAGCGGTGACTTATTTTCCTCACGTTTCCTTCTCAGAGTTCTACTTTCTTTCGGACACTTGTTCCTTGTTCTCAGTCTAGGTGGCGTTTGCGCAGGCGTGAGTGCCCATGCTGGACCTGGCATCGTCTCGACTGTCTGAGCCCCACGTCTCTGACGACTCCGAGAGCCGTCTCTGGCGGGCGGGGGGCCGCTGACGCGCCGCCGCCCGCTTGCCGCCGCCGCCGCCGCCGCCGCCCCCGCCACCGCCCGGCCGCCGAGACGGCTTCGGCTTATCCGAGGCATCCGATTCCGAGCCAGAGTCCGAGCTGCCCCACACGGCCGCCGACCTGGCGATATCGGTAAAACGGTCAGTCAGAACGGCAACATACTATAACACGGTCATATTGTAATACGGAACAGCTTTACAATCAGCAGGTGATCCGTCCCCACCGCTGGATCGACCCAGCGTAGCATCGTGATATAACAGTCCATCCGTACATCCGTACATCCTACATCACAACATCATACAATCAGCTCAGTGCATCCCACATTGCACCATCATCAGGCCTCAACCCTTCAAGATTATATACAGATGCAGCACTATTTCTATATAGCCCCAAGCGGTCCTGTACACATTCGCCAAGCAGATGCGACCTCCTAAGGCCCCCAATCATGATTCCACCATCGACAGAGTATCACCTCGAACTGCCCACATATCACCATACTATCAGGAAGATCAACCTGCGGCTAGCCCACAATATCACCAGGATCTCAGTGCGGAGCGAACTTCCTCCTTCTCACAGAGGCACCCACTATTATACTGCTGGACATAGCCGACTGCCTTACCTCCCCGACCTCTCTCGCCCTCTCTCTCACAGGGACGCTAGAGCTAATAGCTGACATAGCCCATTCCTATCCAGATCTCGACATCTCCTTCACAGGTGTACCAAATACCTAGCTGGACCATTTAGGACACGCTTTCTAACCAGCCCGACCTCCCTCACCAAAAGGGTCCTCCTATAATTAATGCTTGACACAATATAGACACGGGCTTCCCTCACCGACAGACCCCAACCACCAACGTTATGTATCCTTGGCAAGGGGTGAGGGATTTTGACGAAGCTGGAATGAACACTGCACCTTGAGAGAAAGCAATTTGCGAACAAGAAATATAAGGATCAATATACCGAAACCAGCCCTTTCTCACTGATTGAGGCATAGGTCTCTGATCTGACGGACATAGTAAATTTCGGAACGGTTATTCAGTAGCCGGCGTAGGGTATTGACGGAAGGTTCTTGCAAGATATCTATTCCATGATGCCCGAGAACTGGTGCCCAAAGGCGAGCATAGCAGGGATTCAAGTAATACCTCAGGCGGGAAACCCCTAAAAAGTCGACACAACCCCGCATACACCTCGGAACGTGGTGAGGGTTCAAAATTAGCGCCTTGGTTCCAAGAGAGTACGATGCTCAGTCCACAAATCAACCATACCGCCTCGGTGAGCATACTGGCGGTGAGAGGGGTCAGAGCAGTGGGAGCGTGAGTCTGACCTTTTGCGGGCATGGGCAGCCCGGTGTGCCTCTTCCTTGGCGGTGAGCCGCTCCGGTTCCTTCCGCTCGCGCCCGGAGCGACGGATGCCGTACACATCGGGGTTCTCCTCGTACGCCTGTGGCGCAGGTCAGCGATCAGGGGTCAAGGGTCAAGGGTCAAGGGTCAAGGGTCAAGGGTCAAGGGTCAAGGGTCAGGGGTCAGGGGTCAGGGGTCAGGGGTCAAGGGTCAGGGGTCAGGGGTCAGGGTCGAGGCAGAATGTCAGAGGTAGTTACAGGAGTCAGGACGCTGTGGCAGGTCAGGGAGGTCAGGTGCTCAGGACGGTTCAGGATGGGGTCAAGGGGTCCAAGGGGTCAAGGGTCAGGGAGTCAGGCGGGTCGTTCAAGGACTTGTTGCTTACGGGGTCAGGGTTGTTTCACGGGCTCAGGGATATCAGGGGGTGAGGTCAGGTTTTTGGGTCAGGGGTTGGCAGGAAGCGTGTCAGGGCTGTCAGGGTGTCAGGGATTTTTCAAGGGACATCAGTGTGGTCAGTGGCATGTCAGGGGGTACAGGACTCTCGCATGCGCGGTGTCACGGTCGGCGTCAGGGGAGGTTTAGGGTTCAGCGGCATGGAATGGTGAAGGGGATAGCGAGTGTTTATGCTGGGTCAGGGTGTCAGGGTCAAGGTGGGGTTCCTATGAGTCAGGAAGTCACGGTGTCTCAGTTAAGCGGATCCGATTAAGGGCGTACATGAGGTCCCAGACTGGTCAGGATCAGTACGGGTGAGTCAGGGTATAGGGAGTCAAGATACACTGTTCGGCCGGGTTTTAAGAGTTCGCTAACACAGGAGCACTAACGAACATGGCGAGCTAGTATCTGTCGTGCCCCCAGGCAGAGAAGACCACATAGGTCCGGACCTGCTCAATGGCTGTGGAGTCTAGTTCCATCCCAATCCGTGTGGTCACAGGTTGATAAGCTGCACATAAACAAACGTGAAAGATGACACTAAAGCGTAAGAGATTGCTCATGTTACAGAGAGACGCTCTTCATTTGACTGAAAGTGGATCCGTAGCAACATGCGAGAGCCGCATAGAAATGTTGCGAATGAATTATCTTACGTGAAAACGCTATACTCAAGAGATTATACCTCCAGTCCTAGAGGCACGTATAGGCACAAACGTCAAACGTAGCCCGACTGTGTATATACGATTTAGAGGAGAGACCTCAGGACACAAAACACACCTAAGCAAGCCAACAGTGCGAGCACCAAGATACAAAAATTTTGAACTAGGGCACACCCAGTACAGCCAGTTGGTCCGTGAAATTTTTTTGCCGTCGAAGAATCGCTCCAAGACACTATAACAGGTTGTTACCCCGCCCCCCCCCACCCACAACCAACACACTACAACTCCTAGTTTTTTTAGGCGCCGGCGAGGGCCCCCAGCAGCCCTATTCTTTTAACAGGGAACACCCGCCCGCCCCACTCAAATATTTGTAATTCTTCTCAATGACAGAATCGTTATTTTTCATTTGGATCGCGAGACAGATGCGCCAGAGACAGTCTGTGCGTAGTGCAAGTTTGTGACCGCCGGCGCATATGTCTGCAATAGAACACACGTGGGCAGCGACGAGGGGAACCGTCTCTCCTTCTCTCAGAGAGGGCCTCCCCTCCCGAGACCACACCCACAGATTGCTTGAGGGCTCAAAGCTATAGCGGGATGTGCGCAGGCGTAGCGGCTACGTACAGTTAATCCTCTCCTTGAATCTTTCAAGGCTAGTTAGCGCGGTTTACGTTTCTTTCTCGCTTAATTGGCTTTCTCAAGTCCACACTTGGGTCGTGCTGCCGCCGGGGGAGAGGGGTTTCGTCGTCACTGTTGCTCCTTGGCGTCGTTCCCGGGAATGCTTTCATCTGCGAGCATTTCGCTGCCGGCATCCGGAGAAGACAGGTTGTCACGAGGTCAGACCAGGGGAGTTCACTACGGCTAGGCGCGGCACGACCACCGGTCTAATAGGAGAGTTCTAGACCTATAGGTTCACTAACAGGGCCTGCAACCCAAGCAGCGGACGGGAGGTCACGAAATCATTGACACACGTAACCGGTCACAAGGCAGTACCCTAGGTGCGTTGCATAGTGTCAAGACACAGTGTCACTGCAAGCTGCGAGGCCGCGCGTCACAGGTGAAGACCACGGTCACAGGCGACAGGGACGGGGCCACGGTCAGCACCACACGGTTGCAAGTTAGGGGCCATGCCGGAAGGCCTCAGAATTCTTTCAGGAAGTCAAGGTGTCAGACAGTTGTACAGACCAAGGTCGAGCAGCAGAGGGTCGGTGCACAGCAGTGCGGTGATTTTGCAAATAACTTGCGGATACACACGGTCAAGACTTATGTCACCAGCGAGGGCGCGCGTGGTTATATATCGGCAGGTCATCGGGACTCAGAGACACACGAGTCACATCAGCAGACAGCTCCACGAACTTGGTGAACAGGTGCACAGTGTCAGACCATTCGGCGTCTCGCGACGCAGGTAGGGGGCTCACGTCAATAGAGCGCCATAGATGGTCACTCAGCTTATGCTTGCGGGGTCAACGGGCGGTTTTCAGAACCGAAGGTGCACGAGCAGGGGTCGGCAAACCACGGAGGCAGGGCTGGACACAGTTCAGACCAGGGTCACAGAAAGGGGCGGTAGACTGCTGTGGGTCAACACGGTCCCGAGTGAGGAACCAGGGGTACACAGCCCGCGGGATTTGGTCAACAGGTCCAGATCGCAGCACAGGTGCGACACTCCTCGACCCAACATCTACGCGGATCCAAGTGCCACGCCAAGTCAAAGTCCAAGGCCAGCAGGTTATATCGGCAGTGCACATTTGAAGAGTTCAATTGCAACTGACAAATGAGTATAATGTAAAGTATAATGACAACTGGGATGAAGTAAATCATTGAAGACTCGCGACTCGGACTCTAAACACACAGAGCCAGACTAAAGAGACTGCAAAAAACCAAAAAGAATCTTACATTGCCCATGCGCGACTTTTGGAGTTGCAGCAAACTTGGCCGACAAAACATCTCTCAATACTAACCTGGCAAGTAGTCAAAATTAGTTCAATTACAAGAATCGAGTCACTGTCAACAGTCTTTTTGTGCGTCGTCGCAACAGTTACGAGTCTCACAACCTCACATAATTTTCCGTTCAACTATATAGATTGCGAATTTTGACGGCATTATCCGCGGAATTTTGCGGAACGCTGACCCAAATACCGTGTTTCGCTGTGACCCGGGAGGAAAACTGCTCAGGCGTGTTCCCGGACTTTCTCTGACGCAGATTTCTTCCGACGCTGAACTTTCTCCGTTATCGGCTAGACTTCTCCTGACGCCTGGACTTCTGCGATGGCTAGCACTTTTCGGAGGGCCGGAATTTGTTATCCGAGATTGCAGGTGCCCGACAGTGGACGTTCGGAGGTGCTTAGCACGTGAGAGTGGGCCCATGGCTACTGGCGGTTGGAAGCACCTTAGCTTTCTGGCTATTACGGAAAGGACCGCCCCACTCGTACTCGAAGACAGACCGCAACATGATCGAACACTTCTATTTACAATTCCGACACAGTGAACTCTCTCTACCCTCGGTGTCCCAGTATTACCTGAAAGCAATACCGCACGGTCGTCCGGCACTGTCTCCAAGCTTTAGGCGCAGCCAGTAAGTAAGGATAGTAACATAGCTCCTCCTCGCGGAGAGTCCGATCCAACCCGTACACTTGCAGCAGAATGTAAGTTGTTGTCAATATGCGTTATGGCTGATCCCTAACACCGCTCTACTCTCAGGTTGTTATCTCCACGTAATGAAAGCTTCGAGTCTCCTTCAGCACGGTGTTTCTAGACACCGCAGTAGCCCAGATATAGCACGCCTCAAGCACGACCGGCCTGACGATTTAGATCGAATTTTCGAGTGTGCATCGGTCAACTCTGCGATATATCCCATTTGTGCTTCGAGCCGTCGACGCTATGTTTATAAATTACATTAGGTGTAGATCCAGGCCAAGTGAAATCAATGGAATATTGCTGTGTGGCGAGCACTAGTATCTTCTTGGTTATATGCTCGTCCCGATCGTTGTCTCCACCACTCATCGGTTGTCCCGGTCAATATTCTCGGCATACATTCCTAGTAGTACGTCACCCTCTAGCTAACCTGCCAACACCATTCATTGAGGGTGTGCGCACATCTCATGGCATGACAGGGTGTCAAAAATATATACCGGCATTCACTGTACTAAGATAACCACGAGTGCTCGGCTCGCGCGACTGGTGACGCACTCGATGTGAGAACACTAACGTGACTGTTCTCTCTCTTTACTTGATGGCTGCACTGGTCGCAATCCGTGCGGGTATTAGTCGTTGAGATCTCAACCACAGGTATCATTAGGGGATTGGAATGAGCTTAAGAGACGATCAAGCTGTATAGGTCCAAAGTTATATTGCAAGACAAGCACCGTATAATATGTTTTTAGCCATGCAGTAGATGTTCTTTGCTACCTAGATCGCCCAGATAACGGACAATGTTATGAGCAGCTCTATCTCGTCGGTTGAAATATGTTAATTCGAAAAGCTCTATTCATAAGGGATTCTCTCTCTCTCTAGTAGTATGTCTTACTCACGGCTAACTCCATAACTGATTGGATGTATTGCATCGGTTACGAACGTTAATAATTCGGCCCACTGTTTAAAATCGAGACCACTGATAGCTTCCGGCAAATACATTGCGGTGGGAGACAGCATCTATTATTGTGCTCTCTCGCGTAATCAGGAATGCCAGAAAAGCTGCGCTTGTCGTGGCTCTATTTTGATACCACCATTGGCTTATTTGTGAATGTTTGACCTTGTGCTTCAAGGCGTCTAAAGGTCACCGGGGTCTGTTGCTGGGTTCACAAGATCTCGAATGCACTGACGCACAAGATGAACCTGCGGGTGTTATGGTGGAGTATTTGGAGGGATGCTTGGATTTATAGTTTCGTGACTGGACAGAGACAACGCCACAATGACAACTGTTATAGCCGAGACCGTGAACTCTCTACTGTGTCCAGTATTACTGAGCATACCGACGGCCGACTGCTCAGTTAGCCAGGCCAGTAAGTAATATAACAGCTTCTCCAACACCAACCTGGATTGTGCAATGTAAGTGTGCTATGTAGTGTTACCTGTTAATTGTTATCTCCACGTAATAAAGCTATCTCCAAGCTTTCTGCAGCAGTAGCACGCAGCGACGCCTTGCATTTGTGTTGCTGTGGTCGATGTCATTTTCAGCCGTGGATAGGTTATTACTTGTTGGTAATGGAATTGGTCAGCTGTATCCGGTATCGTATCGTCCATCTGCACCATATCGTTGTCGGTCATATCTTACATCTATCGTCACTGAGTCACGCCCATCGAGGTTTGCATTGCATGTAAAATATACCGGCATTCACTTCTAGACCCGAGGCGGGCTACGATCGGTTGAGACTATGTTCTTACTTCTTACTGCACGGCGCACGCGTGCAATACACACAGTCCAAGGTGGAGCAAGGACATCTGTATGTCCAAGAAGAAAAGACATAAATATGTTTAGCCAAGTAATGTCTTTGCTACAGGAATAAGACAAAGTTAGTATTGTCGTGATAGAATCGAAG
This sequence comes from Semibalanus balanoides, assembly GCA_014673585.1. Classification (NCBI taxonomy): domain Eukaryota; kingdom Metazoa; phylum Arthropoda; class Thecostraca; order Balanomorpha; family Balanidae; genus Semibalanus; species Semibalanus balanoides. The sequence goes on from VOPJ01008489.1 coordinate 152,359, forward strand.
CCATTGATCAGATTTGATTTGTAGTTTCTACCTAACTCCATAATGTGATGTCTGCGCATTCTTTCTTTGTAATCAAATGCAGAAAGTGGTGCATTGATACAAGTGGGTTTATTTTGTGTTTCCGTTCTGCTGAAGAATGTGAATGCATCGCACAAATGAACCTGCGGGGTTGGGGGGTTGGGGGATGGGAAATTGGAAAACATCAAACCTCAACATAAAAACTGGCAAGTGACAACAATCAAAAATCAACAGCGACTAAGAAAGGATCAGGTCATTGACTTCAGTTGGCCGACTTCCTTTCGGTGCGTTATTGGCAAACAAATGCACGAAACAATCGTCTCTGTTGGACTCCATACCAGTTACCTCTATGCCCATAAATGGGACCTTGGAAAAAAGTAAATTGAACAGATCGCACATGAATAACTAGACAACTAAGCATGCCTGGTACCGCAAAATCTATTAGTTTTGGTTTAAAGTAATGTTGATATTCTATTTCGAGTAAATTTTATTTTCAAATCGGCTTGTCATTGTGGGACAAGACAAAATCGTATGCAACAAAGTAGCACATGCGGTTTGCTAATTCTTACGCCTTTTGATTTATTAATACTAAATGCTACCTCCCGATTTATTCTTTATCTGAAGAGTATTTTATCGTATTGTATCGCTTGTGTAGTGAAGTTACCTATTTTGTACTAACCTTTCTCGACGCCAGGCTTGCATAACGGCGTGGACTTAGTGTGGGGAAAAGATGAATAGGTATCACGTCGATTCGTTTGGGCTATTGGAAGTTATGTTCTTCAGGGTTGCAATATTTACTCTCACCGGTCCAGCGTAGGCGAATACCTCCCGATGCTTCTAGGTGGCTGGTGTTTCTTATCAACTGGCAGTTCATCTGGCATTTTAGGGGACATAATCTCCTCGGTCGGGATTCATGTGCGTTATCTTCAGATATGCATCTTCAGATATGTATTTGTGAGACGGTGAATGCTTCGACAAATTTCGTGAGGAATGTGGGTTTTGAATTAAAAACTGTGGTAGCTCTAATCGTTCTGCCCGCAGCGCCCTGGACTGGCTGGGTCAGTTCAGTAGATGCAGAAAATCACCCAGTGAGTCACAGAGGGTGACTCACGTTAATTCCCCCCCCCCCCGTAGTCCGTCCCCGGTCTCGATGAGTCAATTCAGGATCAGGCCCAGCCTAGGAATTTTGGTCATTTTCTGGGGCTTTTTGGGTCCAAAGAATTTTGTTTTTTCATTTATTTCTGGAAATTTGCTCTCTTTTACCTGATCTTACAGACATTGAAATAAAAAAAATGCCGGATTTTCCTCAAGGATTTAATATCTATTACAAATAGATAACTTTCACTTTTAAATAGTTTTTTAACTTAATTTTTCTAAAAAGCAAATTGTACTCTCCATCTATGGATTTTTTAACACTCTGGCACCAGGTCATAAAGCAAAAAACAACAACACTGTGACCAACCGAGTCTGGTTCGACTAAGCAGGCAGCCTTCGTCACTGCCCTCTCAGTAGCACTGAGTCGCTCTTAACCCGCGCGGCGTAGGGGGGGGGGGTAAATATTACCCCCATCCCCTCCCCGATTTCCGCAATAACTTAAAAACTATAACAGATAACGACGTCAAAAATTCAGTACCTTATCCAGCATCAATTTGACGTCTTCCAAAAAAAAAATCATCGAAAATAATTCAGAACTTTGGGAGATAATGACGTTGATGACGCATGTCAATGCCATTTTGGGTTGAATAACGATAAATGTTTTTGAAATGCATCGTATAAAACCTAGTTTTAAAGCAAATGCAAACGCCAAAAGTGTATAAGAAAGGAAATTTAATTCTCTAAACAAATATCATTTTCGGATTTCCAAAATTTAAGGGGTTTTTGACGCCCGGCCACCCCCCACAGATAAAAAAAAATCGAAATGTCCCCCCCCCAAAAAAATGAATTTTTTCAAATTATTTAAAAAACGGAATATATATAAGACAACCAAGTGTAATAAATACTCAAACCAAATTCCCAAGTAATATCTTCATTTTTCAGTGACTGATTGCTCTCCAAGCATAAGTAAGTAATGACGTCATTTTTCAGAAAAAAAAATGACCTGATACAGTTACATAAATGTCATTTTTGTGTTTGAGACAAAACTGACCTAGAAACATGCATTGTTTATTCGTATTAGTCAGTTTCCAGTTTTGACCTTAGATGACCTGATCTTGACCGTTGTTGGGGTTAAGTTGTGAAATGGTATGCTATCGATTATACGTGCAATAACCCCTAAAACATGTGTCACAAGACTTTCTTTGACCTCTTCGTGACAGTGACCTGACCTTAACCTTGACCTTTGCATGCAAATTCACTTTTACTTAATGCAGGAGATGTATTACACCTTTGAGAGCTTTAAGTGCATTGGTATTCTTAATCAAAGGATTATAATTGAAAGTATGAACCATTAACTCAATTAACTCGATTTTTCCATATGACCTGAACGTGACCTGACATTTGACCTAACTTGAAAATTTTCGAGTATGCATTCGATTCGTTTCATAGAGAGCTTTCGATCGCCGCCTTGCCCGTCTCGCTGCGGTTATTGGTTCGGAAGATACGAGGGGAGGGTAAAATTTACCCCCCCTACGCCGCGCGTTCGGCTGGAGACCCCTACGCCGCGCGGGTTAAGTCGAAACTTCACTGACCTTGTGATCCCTCTGCAGGGGCAAATTTAGGGGGTCACTACACCATGGTCCCCCTTGGGCGCCAAAGGCGCCCTCATGCACCGAAGGCTCCTTCGGTTCATAAAATGCGCCTCGCATTCAGCGAAGGGCGCCGAAGGCGCCCTTCATTGAATGTGAGGCGCGCTCCGGCCGAATTTGAGGCGCGGTCCACTGAAGGCGCGCTCCGGTACACATCTGAAGGCGCCCTCCCCAATACTTCTAAAGGCGACCTCAAATGCACCTATAAAGACGCCCTCCCACATACCGCCAAAGGAGACCTCCCACATGCCTTCAAAGCGCCCTCCCAAATACTTCCAGAGGCGCCCTCCCACATAGCTACAAAGACGACCTCAATGCACCTCTGAAAACGCTTTCCAACATGCCTTCAAGGGCGCCCTTTGATCCACTTCTGACGACCCCTCAAACATATCTCCAAAGGCGCGCTCCGATGCAAATATGAAGGCGCCCTCCTACATACCTCCAAAGGCGTCCACCGATACACCTCTGAAGGCGCCCTCCCACATAACTTACAGGCTCCAAAGGCGCCCTCCGATACATCTCCGATGCCACCCCCTACATACTTTCAAAGGCGCCCTCGAAAACACTTTCGAATGCGTCCTCCTAGACATATCTGAAGGTGCCCTACGATACACCTCTAAACGCACCCTCCCGCCATAGTCTAAAATCACCCGCAGGGGCTCAGATAAACATATCCTATCGGGCGCCAACCGTACATACCTCCAAATGCGTCCTTCGCTGAGTGTGAGGCGGGGACGCCTCTGGTCTCACAGAGGGCGCCTCTGGAGCTATTTGTGAGGGCGGCCTCGGAGATGTATCGGAGGGCGCCTTCAGAGGTATGTGGGAGGGCGTCTTCAGAGGTATATCGGAGGGCGTCTTTGGAGGCGTGTGGGAGGGTTCATTCAGAAGTGCATCAGAGGGCGCTTTTGAAGCTATGTGGGGGGATCTTCATATTTGTACCGGAGGGAGCACTGGGAGGTATGTGGGAAGGCGATTTTAAAATTGTGTCGGAGGTCACCTTTTGAGCTATGTGGGATGGTGCCTTCAGGGGTGCATCGGAGAGCGCCTTTGGAGGTACATACCTTTATGGGAGCCGGGAGGGCGCCCTTGGAAAATATATCGGAGCCTACCCCGGCTCCCCCCGCTCAACAACTTTCCGCTGACGGTGCGCTCATGTGGGGTTTGGCGCCCTCTTGAGGGCTTGGTTCTCCCCCCCCCCCTTGGCGGATTTATGAATACGCCACTGCAGTGTCAGAAAAACGACCCGTTTCTCCGTTATTCTGAACTTGGAAGTTTTGTTCCGTGAAAACTTTGACTGTAAAGATTGTTACTGTTTTAGTCTGTGGGTGCAAATGGCTGACGAGCATAACAAACGGAAGGAGAAGATAGACAAAACATTGACATACATTGTTATTTGTAAAGGCTGCCATCACCATAGAAGTGAGTTTTTCCCTCCTTTGGTGATGGCAGCCTGTAAAATAATAATGTACGTTAATTTTTGTCTATCTCTCAAGCCACTTTTGTTCTGCCCTGAAATTTGTTCCGCCGCTAGCAAAAAAAATGTTCTGCAAATTTAGATCGTGAAACCACTTTTCTGCCCCTGCGCCACTGACTGTCCCTTTGTCCTCGGCCTCGGAACCTCGCTGCCTCACCTTGGAAAGACGGCTATTCGGCACCGGTTGTCGTGACTAGTTCGCAGTGATTTACCTCGCTTGTGCTTCAGCCTCTCGTTCGTGATGAAGATTAGGTTTTTAGGACGCATCGCCTGAGCCTCTCGTTCGTGTATTTGTGCTATTCCGTCAATAGATTGCGTCGGTTTTCTTTGTATGCTCCTGTTTATGTCATAGCCCTACGGATAATATATTTCGTAGTTCAACATTTCCATCCATCTACATCTGCAATAATTTCTGCATTCCTCTGTTCCGACGCTTCTTTTCAGCCACACTACAAGAGTCGGCGAACTCAACCTCGATTTCGACACAAAGCAACAAGCCACCCTCACGTAACCCGCCGCCACGTAACTCGCCACATGCCTGAACTGTTTACCGGCTTAGCCCGCCCGTATCACTGCATGCAGGCCGGCGTGTCTATCTTTGGCTGGATAACGGGACGGCCCCAGTTTACGTTTGGTAGCCGGGCGCTTTCACGCCAGGCGGGCCCCGTGCCGTGGATTCTGGTACAGCTGAACGCCCCAGGCACTGTCCACCACAGCTGCTGCTGCTGCCTGCCTGTCTAGGTCGGTGCACGGCAAGGGGCCCAGTGCTCAGAACGGGCGGGCGGATGCGTCGAAAAAGAAGCCAGAAAACAACAGGACGGGCGGCTACGGTGAAGGTGAACGGGGGCGGGGTACGCGGGCAGAGGGCTAGCGGCAAGTAGTGGATACCACCCTAGTAGCACGTAACGTTGTCACAACGTCAGGACAACGTTCTAACCACGTAATTACGTCGTGAAAACGTTGTCACACTCACAGCGTCGTGAAAGTAATGTGTGCTACTGGGGCAGAGCAGGAGGCTGGCGGCAGGTAGCGCGTACAATAGCAGTGGCCGGTGCGGCAGACGGCGGGAGACGCGCAGGGACGGCAGACGGGCGGCGAGGAACGGAGCGGCAGATCGGGCGCCGATACAGCGCCCCTCACCAGCCGGCCGGCTGCACCAATCAGTGCGGGCGTGACGCAATGTGACTGGTGCAGAGCGGCGGACTGCTCCTCATGCGCTCCACTGTCGCCGCCGAGGCCTCCACCGCCGCCTCTACCCCCTGCCACCGGGCGTCCTCAGCCACACCGACTGTCACTTCCCCCACCCCCTGATAGCGCCGGCTCCTCGCCGAGCCGTGTCAGGCGTGATTGTGTTGATAACGGCACTATCTGGTAACGTCTGCGTCTATTTGGTGGCAATGTAACGTCTGCGTCTGCTTGGGCAATGTCATGGCGTCGACGGGATGAGACATGCAGTCCGCTGGCGCTGTGCGAAGGCACGGTTCCGTGGAGATCGCTGACAATGGCGGTCACCACAACTTCCATAGAATCCAGCATATAAAAGCGACATTTCCACGGCTGTCCATGCCACTGCTTATCTGATTTCATTATCCTTAAAAACATTGCGATATAACCAGGCAGTTTGTTTTCCCACCTCCTTCCAGCAAACCGTTGCAGGCAGACAAAGGCTCGGATCCGAAAATGATCCAGGGATCTGATCTTGGATTGGGATCCAGATCCACTGAGGATCATAGATCCACCTTATAATTTGTTTATTGGGGGTTTTGGGGCGCGCTGACAACTAAGGTCAATTTGCGCCCAACCTTCACAATTTGTCGATGGATCCACTGTGATCATAGATCCGTCTTCAACATTGTCCGCCGGATCCGCCGAGATCAAAGATTGCAGGCGCCATTTTGCACTGGGATCCACTGGGATCCCAGACCCGCCATTATAGGGATATGTATTTTCGGAACCCATTTTTTAAGTAATTGTCGGCACTTTTCAATTCGTTTAAATGAAACTAGCATGGGCGTATGCCTTTAGTTGGATTTTGTCAAAGAAATACAATAATTATGGTCTAATTTACAAATCGGATCTTGTCGCATCCGAGATCCGTCAGGATCAGATATCCATTTTCATAGTTTATCACGACATCATGTGAGATCCAAGATCCGTTGTCAAATTGTATCGAGGGATCCACTGGGATCCAATATCCACACTTGTATTTTGTCGTGGGATCCAGTGGGATCACATATCTAACACTGCGTTTTGTCAAGAGATCCACTGGGATCATAGATCCTATTTTCAGATTCATGCACATGTCTGGTTGCAGGGTATTGCTAGATTAGAACGAACTTCGAAGCAGGGGTGTGCAACGATCCTTGAAATGGATCATTGATCCCAACAAATATCACGAAATCCTAGTCTAGTATGACAATAGACGGTGGAACTCAATACAAAATACCATGATGTATCAGGGATTCAGTGGGTTTCTCTACAAAGCTATAGCATGGAGCTATAGCATGGAGCTATAGCATGGAGCTATAGCATGTTAAGGCATCATGTGCATCTCCGATTTCATGATTATTAATTTGAAAATAAAATATCCATATTTGATCCAATGGATATTAGAAATGAAAACCTATCTAGGACCATGGCAACTCCCCCAACGAATGCCCAGGGATATCCCGAACATATTTGTGAGCGGTCGAGTAGGAGTCCCGTGGATTCAGACCCTAGGGAGCGGATCTAGGATTCGTTTCGATCCCGGGATCCGTTTTCGGGATCCGCGCACACATTTGCTCCGGACCAGCGAGCGTATTCCGCTCATCTCACGGCAGGCGCGAGCCAGTGTGTAGGGTTGACCCCTCATTCATTATACGTGCAAGCTTCCAAAACAGTGTACCAAAATTTGTCAATTTGTACGGGAGATGACACACAACTTTGAATAATTTCCCACTCTCGGTCTCAATTTTATGAGTGTATTTTCCACTCCCAAATTATGAATTGTCATTGATTCCGACACGAGTGCATATCGACTAAAAATACATGTTTCAATTATTTTCATATTCAAAACAGTCACCATTAATCAATATCATACCATTTTCTACATAAATTATTGTCTACTCTCGTGGTCTTTTTGGGCTCACATTTTCTACCCAAGCCAAAATAGAATCTTGGGACACTGCTTCCAAAACAGACAATTTCACTTCACAGCCCTAAACGGTGTGCACTTCAGTAATAAGTCATAAACCCATGCTTCAGAGTTAAGAACTAAAGACGTTTTGTTCACACCAACTTATGCGAGGTAAGCGTCTATCCCGGACGTGCAGATCATGTGTCCCTCAAATGGATGTCAGATCCTGTTTGTCAAATCCAGTAACAAACCTAGAATCACACCACTTGGGCTTACGTTATGCTGTGACAACAGTCTGAAACGATGCCACTAGTAGCAGAGACGGTCAACCATTTAGGCGGATGTTTTTTACCTCATATCAACCTTCCTCCAAGACAAAGCTTTGTTATACGGTAACGACATTTCAGGTAAAACTAGTACATCAAATTGTTCAGATTCATTGCAGGTGCAAAAACTTTACCTGCCGCGGCTGAAGTCAATAGTGTGAATACGTATATTTAAGCAGCATTTCCTTGTGCATAGTTTAACCACTGATGGCACATGTGGGCGCCATAGCCCGACGTCCACCGGCTACGGAGCGTCCTGAGCGCGCTTTCCGTCCTCGTGAAGGCGCGCACTTTCTGATCGCGCGCTTCGTCTGAGCCGCTGCCTCGGCAGATGATTGAATGTTATGATTTGGCTTAAGGCGCTCAGCTCACATGTATGTGGCGCCATAACTCAGGTAAATGAACTCAGTAAATACGATCACAACTTAATGGGGCGTTCACGATATAACTTCAAGGAAATTAAAGGATTCACCAAATACAGCCGGTTGCTAGACAACTGCGAACTGTACCTTGCTGAAGAAGCGTAAACCTGCGATTAGCAACGATTCTTGGTAACTTTCGATGTGTGTTCCTTCCAATAACGAGGTTGCGATAAAGCGCAAACGTGGCGGCAGGAACTAGCACGTGGCACGAACGAAAGTCGCACAGCGAGGAACACGGGGTTGTTTCACAGAGTACGGTGTGTCGTGTAGGCGCATAACACACCTCTTCCTTCTCGACTCTTGCAGGACGGCCAAACGCATGAGGCGTTTAACTATAATTAGACGAGCGCACTCCCACTTGTCTAATACTTGGATGTGGGATGACAGGGAGCAAACGAGTCCTGGCAGCAAGATAGAAACATTACATGGGCACGGTCGCCGCTCGAGCTCGTCTGCCGCTCGTTCCAGCGATCAACATCAGGCTCGGATCAACAAAACAATGTTTTCCGCTCGATCAGGAGTACAGGACTTAAGTCCTGTAAAACGATGGTGTTTAAAACCTACGGAAAGTAAGAGTGATTAGTAAAAACACGTGTAAAACTGTAGACTCATAAACCGCTCAGTATCGCCAAGTTCAGATGTAACATTTGCATGATGGCAAAGTAAAGGATCGATCGGACCACTTACAAAGGCACCCAACCCTGACTGCCGACTTTGAACTCCGTGAAGAATGCTGTCTGAAATCGCAAATATGGTGGAAACAACACCAAATAACCTTTGTACGTCACTGCCATCGAAACGACGAACAGCGATCGAGTAAATGGTATAAAATCTACACAAAAAAACTATTTCATAGGTCTACCTTACTCTACCCTTAACGTTGTATCAATACAAGCACCCACCAAACACACACAACACAGCTTCTTGCCTCTTGTTCTGCCGGTTATGGGGTAGGACTAGGCTGAAATGAACATGCACAAACCAGGCGATACTATAACATACCCATTGCCGACCAAATTGCGGTATTACTTGCGCCAGAGACGCTTAATAGCCAGCTGCCATATGAAGTTTGAGCAAGCTCAGGTACTTCGATAAAAAATCATGCGAAAACGTCAATATTCGTATTTCTTCACTTTTCAGTTAGGAGCTTTTAAACATCTGAAATAACGTGCCATAATAAGGATTAATTGTATCTGCTTGAAAGGCCTTTATAGCAGTTAATTCGTGGACTGTATTTTATATTTAATTTCCCCAAAACCGTGCGAAACAGCCAACAGCACCAGCGAGTTCCGTATTCAAATATCAAACAATAGAATATCAATACAAATTGGATTTTCTTGAAGATGTATGCGTCGCACTTCTGCAAAGAAAAAAAATGGAAGAATGTTCATATTTGGTTAATGGTATATGAGACTGATTCACTGGAAATTGTCACGAGAAGCCCAATTGGAACTGAAAGGATCATTGAAAACAAAATACGTTCGAAAAAATTGTGTATTGGTTTCTTAACTTATATTTGCTGAAATTACACGGGAGGCAATGTTCCACTAATGTATTGGTGTTCGTTATCAGTCCCTTTCAACTGAAGTCAGATTACTCATTGACTATATAAAAAGCGTCTAACCAGAGAAGATGGTTACTATGGAACAATTGCAGTAGGTATTCAGACCTTAAGTTTAAGCAATGTTATTTAGCTATAGGTCTGTCTGAAGGGTATTCAGTTACATAACAATTTGGGTGTGTCGTGTGTTTACTTTTGCGTATATTGACTTTATATTATTTATGTATCTATCTTACGTTATAATACTAATTACTTTTATTTTATTATCCAATTTAACCTCAATATCATCCTTCTGGAATATGACTCTCTGAATCATACATGCAAAAAACCAATTAGACCTGAGATGATTATGTTTCTATAAAGGAAAACACGCTTATGCTGGATCTAACTGGACGGTTGTAATTTTTGTTAAATACCGGCGGCAACTCGCAGTACGCTCTGAACTCGTGGTAGATTCGCACGCCACTTGGATGGTGAATAATACGGTTTCGACCTCGGTGGAATTCTAATCATATATCTGTCGTATGTTGTGTAGTGTTTTCGCAATTATATTCGTCTTCGAACTCCCGTCTTCAGTTGCGTATTAGCTACCTCCTACCTTTAGAATGGTTAAAACATATGAACTTAAAAATCTGTATTGTGTAGAGGTGTTAAAAAGTCAAAAGGATATCTGCGCGTCACGGCTTCGCTTTTTTACTAAAAGATGCTACACATGAGCCACCTTGTTCTTCTCAGTCAAAACCTAATTTAACTGATGCAGCGTCTCATTTTATAGCAAGCCATGACAATGCTTAAACATACATATATCACATGATCAGTTGATGGCTTCTTAAGCATGTCAATGGTATTGCAAAGACGCATTAATATTGTCAATGGGATGAGCATTTGGATGCATGAAAGTTGCAGATATTTGATGCAACAATAAAATACCCAACAAAGTACTCTTGACATAACGTTAAAGTTAACATGATCATAAAATTATACACTTAGATCACTAAATCAGTGATGGTTTATATCCTAAGAGCAACACAACAAGACACTTACAATTGTTTAATTTGTTGCATCACCGGTATGGCGCGAAATCAGATGATGGCACATTTCCTTACCAACTTTGTTTGGCCCACAATCATTGGTTATGCACCAAATTAATAATTTAAGTCCCTTGTGTTAAATGTAGTTTCACCAATGCATGCAATACACCAATATTCTTGTTGACCCATGAAAAAGCTCCGCCAGGTTGCATGTTGTAAATGAAAAAAAAACACAAAGAAATACTAATATTAAAATATTGAAAATTGAAGATGATGTAGGGACCGACTTATACTATGGTGGCCCATGTGGATTTTTTGATTATGTGAGCGATCATTATGTGGATCTACAATATGATATTCTCCTTTGAGAAGAGCCACCATAAGATAATGATTAGCTGAATATTACAGGACTGTGCAATTATGATACATCACAAGTAGTAACATGAAGGTAGCAATTTTTTATGTGAGCATGATCAAGTATGATATGGTAGAAAAAATTGGCATATTTTATTCAGCAAATACAAAAAATCAGATTTTAATCTTTATATATTGCATGCTATAACAATCTGAGAGAATATGGAAACTCAGCCAATCCAGATCTAACATTAACCAATTATGACTGATAAGTGATACAGTACTGATGTGTGATGCAACTTATTGCTCTTAACTTACTTCTTCACATGCAGGTTTTTCCATTGATCAAAGCATCAGAACACTGTGAAAATAGCCCAAGATCATGTGGATCCTACAGATCCTAGAGCCTGTGGGACCTTTGGCCATTTTCACTGTGTTCTGATACTTTGATCAACAGGAAAACTTGCACATGAAGAAGTAAGTAAGGATGATGATGATTTGGGCTGAAGGGCGCCTCAACTCAATGGTTATGTGGCGCCCATAGTAAGAAAGGAGCAATATGTTGCAAATTGCAATGCGCCCAAGTGCTGTAGCATGTCTGTTACCACAGTCCGCATTCAATGGTAAAAACGCCTGGGGTATGAGCCATGTCTGGAATCTGGTTCGCCAGGTCACTGCGTTCATATAAATTACAGATGCATGTAAAACGGACAGCGGGAATCACCAGCAGATTCATCCAATATATTTCCAGCCAGCTACTACGATAATGAAAATGTACATTCTCATCTCAAAACGTAATAATCTGGCTATAGATGAGCATAGGATGACTTGACCTGGATTAGTTCAGATGTGCCTGTTCCACAGATTAAAGGTACATTGCATTGCTTTAAACATTTCCATCCATCAAATGCATGTGCTAATTTAAGTGTCATGGAGCAACGCAAGCAAATCTTATTGGCTGAAAATGATTGTAATGAGTGAATACTATTAAAGTGCAGTGATAACTTTTTTTAAGAAAGTTGAGAAGGAAATCATTGTAGAAAAAACTAAATATATGAATGTTTGAAAACATCATACACTCCAGATGTAGCAAAAGGCAAAAAAATAAAGCAGCATGGAAAAGCTTTGGCAACACCAGGCAGCAGTCACTGGTGAGGAGAATGTAATGGCAAATTTCAGAAACGGGTCCAACTCAAAAGTCCATTAAATGCATGTCAGCGGTTACCCAATGAAATAAAGAGTATAACTAAACTGAAAAAGCTTTGGAACAAGTAATGGAATTCTAAAAAAGTGCAATTCAAAACAGCCTAGCCATGACGTATGTCATAGACTGATGTTGAAAATTAATGCAAACTCACAACTTCATCCAGAGCATACACATTATTCTTGGAAGAAAAACACATAAGGATATTTCAGCCATTAAAAGCAACATAGTATACTGAAAATATACAAAAAAATGGTTATAATACAATATATGTCATGAATGATGCACACTAACAGTTCAAAAATACCATTAAATACAAGTTCCGAGTAACAGGGCTTCAATAGACAACAGAACAATTGCTTCAGAGCATTCCTGAAAAATAAAATATGCATAAAAACAACTCAAAAACACCAATGCAGCCACATGTCAGCATTGTCACTCACCTCCATTACTATCCTGTGTTTCCTAAGTCCAAGTGCTGAGCAGCTAAGTCCTTGATTATAGGATTTTAATCAATTTCGTGTCTTAAGACACAAATCAAACAAATAAATTGAGTAAGTGAGTCAGTCTCATTCCACTCAATGGTCCTTGATAGCAGCCACGTAGTGTAGAGTCGATGATAGTTCACGGGCCAAATCCCAATATGGCGACCGCCGTTTCAAAGTGAAAATTACACAAGTACCACACACACGATCCTTTAGAATCGTTATAGCTTTAATAGAATATAATACTCCACGCTTTCCACCACAATTCACCACTTGTACAGATATATATCACCCGAATAGCCGTTAGCTATGCGTGCACCCCACACACACGTCAAGTCTCAGGCCGCCATTTTGCTTCCAACAGCCGCTACCCAGAATGCAGTGCGGGCTGTGACGTCACCACCGTGTAGCCGGCAGGGCCCGGCATCACCGAGCACGAGCAGCTGCCAGGGGAATGGGGGAACAACCTCGGAATGTGTGGGGCCTCCATGTGGTATGGTGTGACTGGTAGAATCGCCCAACCCCATCAAAAAATAAAATTGTCATCATTTCGGGAATTTATTGATATAAAATACACAATGGACATCTTACACTAACGCTTTCACTTGCTTCATCACTGGGATTGCACCACTTGCGCATCTAACCTTTCATAACCGCCTGGCTTTCCGGGGTCGGTACACATTCCACCCTACCCGGGTGGCGTCTGTGATGGAGATGATGTTGAGTCCTCCGAGCTCCAGACCTTTGACGGAACTCTGCGAAAGGAGAACGCGGCGTCAGAAACATGGGGACTGGGGAGGGGGCAGGGAGGGACCCGTGCTGTGGATTGAGGTTGAGTAAGATGGGTGGGAATGATGCATTACATAAAATTAATAAATAAAAATGTTTGAAAATTGACCAAGAAACTTTATTCTGACAAGGATTCTGATAAAAAGTGGTTCGGAAGCGGTTAAAAAATGTTCAGCAAAGCCTCTGTAGGCCACCATGTGGTTAAATCTGAAGTTGTAGTGTCAAGCCATCCGCCAGATGGCTTCGTAACGGACCACTATGTGGACTGTGGAGGCAGTGGCTGAACCTGAGGGGGACGTTCCCTGAGTCTGCGCGGGGCACACGGCGTACCGTGACCCGGAATCAGCAGCATCTAAAAAAATTGCAAGAGGAGCACTGAAATTGCCAGACAGGGAAACTCCCGTAGACAATAATGTTTTAGATGCACAAAATGTGTCCACAATAAGCCTGCTGTGGGGTGTGGGGTTGAAGGCGTTCGCCCGCTGAATGTGATAGACAAATTAATTTGTGAAGAAGATATCAAGCTTTAGCATTCTCAGCTGTAAAAAATCCATAGTTTAAAATTAAAAATGGAGGAACAAACAACATTTTTGATTGGAAATTCAACTGTGATTCAAAATGAGGTTGATCGCATCTAGTGCAGCACTGAATGCGTTATTACATCACCATTATAATTCGTTACTTTCAGAATGTGCCAAGCAGCTGAGACGCCGTGTTATACAGAAGGAAAGTAGTATAGCAAAAAGTAAACAGACTTGAATACCAGTAAGACACCTTACTTGGCGAAGGACGAGCGAGCCGATAGAAACCCACTATCAAGGAAATTGGTCTGCTGTCATCTAAACTTAATTTACCTTTGCCTTTTTGCGCTGAAACTGAATTGTTATTAACTAGTGCTAACCCATCCGCTCCGCTGGACGATCTATGCATACAGACTGCATTTCAACGTGTTTTTTTTTATTCGTCATAGGTACTCACCCGTCAAGGGATCGTGGTTTATGACTCGAGACTTTTCAATTCGGTGCGAACGGCTATAGTTTTTACGTTTACTGCTAAACCCCTTCTCCGTGATATAGGTGTCGCTGGTGTGCGCATAGAGCGAATATTCTATATAGGTGGCGCTGGTGTGCACAAACCGCAACGCGTGCCTCGCTGGTTGCGTATAGTTCAAGTTCCGCTAATCAGAGGGCGGACGGCGGTATTATCGGTGGAAATTGTGGCGTGTTATTTTTTCCGTGTTGGGCGTCAGTCACGTGACTTTGGACCCAGGATTTTGCTTCCATTGAAACTGTTGTTAATTTATAATTAAATGATAACAATTAAATATTTACCACCATAAAAAAAGCAAAACTATTATATGTTCATGAATTAATGCGGTCTCTTTGGAAAAGTGGGCCAGTTAAAAGTAATACAAAATCATTCATTAAAAAATGTTCAGATTTTAACATTGTTTTCCCATTGCAAGCGAAAACGCGATGGACCCAAAAAACCAACTGGAAGTGGCCCTTCGCCACAAGCGCTCGTGCGCCGAATCGGCCATGTGACCGAGCTCAGACGCCCTCACCTTATTTATATTGCCATGATTTTTTATAAAAGTCAGACATCTGCACTTGTAGGAGGACGGTTGATGATGGGAAATGTAGGGAGCAGAATAATATACACATGTTATGTGATCTGCAAAATGATTTATTAGATATACTTCAATGCTAATGTGTCGAAACTACATAACTTTTCGTACTTATAATACGAATAAGGAAAAGGTTGAATGACGAACACAGAAACACAGACTGACTTTCTTTAAATAGTAAGTTAGATTATTCGCCTAATTCAACCTTTTGCCATCACTCCGTTAAAGGAAATAGTTCACCTCGTATTGTTTTTTTCTAACACGATTTGATTATATTTTGAAATACAACTTCTTTTCATATTGTCAAAAATAGCCATACATCGCGCCGATTCAGGACAGAAGGACGTACATCATTGATTTTATGAAAACTATATTGCGTACTCTGCAAACGTTCAAACGGGAAAGAAATAAAAATTGGGCTCAGCAATCAGATTCGAGAGTAGTCGCGTAAGATTACTGTATAGCCTCCCGATGGCCCACATTCTCGACATCCTTTGTTGATGGCCCACATTCCTTCGACAAAAAGTGAAATATATTCGGCTGGAGAGCCTTTTCAGTCCAGAAAACAAGGCAAGGGGTTTTTCAACACGGGCTACAAAACTGCTATCTCAGTTCAAAACCCATGTTGTAGGTGAACTATTTCCTTTAAGTTACTCCGTGTTATGGACTCAAACCCCATACCAAATTTAAGATAAATTGTTCCAGCCGTTTCTGAGTTACGGAACAGGGGTGTGCACGTGCGCACGTGCAGTGTTATCCAAAGTTTGACTTGTGCAACATTGCCAGCCAAATTTCCGTTTAATTGGTCCAGCCGTTTCTCAGCTATAGCATGATAACGCTGTCTGATACCCCTGACGCGGTAAGTGCAACGCGCCATGCTGACCCCTCACTTAAGACGAAACATGTCAAAAACATAATTGATTGAATGGGGCTATCAGATGGTGAAGACCGTTTTTCAATCGGATGCAAGATTCCAAAGATAAAAGCTTCTGAAAAGCGTTACGGTCGGGTCGGGCCCGGTCGGCAGCTTATATGAGAGAAAAGTCCCGTATTCAGCGAGGACTCGCAAGCGCTTCGCGCTCGCTCGTAATTGAAATACCTAAAATAGAATAAGCATCGTTTACGTAAAAAGGTAAGATTGATCCTCAAGCAAACCAGAAAGCAAGAATGCAATGTTAGGAGGTCACGACTCGGTTTGGAAAAATATAAACCATATCAAAAGTATAACTTATAAGGCATATGAAGGTGTACGCATGCATATCGAAAGCCAGTCCAAGGATAAATTGGCAGATAGACAAAACTACAGTAAACTGCGGGCAGAAATAGTGTCAGTCAGTGAAAACTAAATCTAAATTTGATTTTATCCACCTTTTGAGATACCTACCCACGTCAAGAATGCGCACCATCAGCATAATGTGATCCTCTTAAAGGGACTGTCCCACCTTAACATTAGATTTGAGTTGAGATAGACATTTTTCCGTGCCTTGCATTGAAATTATGTATGGTATAAGTTAAAACAACCACCCGAGTCGAATCACCAAAGAAAAATTTTGGAGTTTTGGTTTGACATCTCCAACAAAGAACCCTATAGGTATTAGCATTTAGGGTTCTTGAATCGATGTCGGTCATCTCTCTTTACCCAATGTTTGTGAAAGTCGGACTTGTTTTACATTTGGCCCTGACATAAGCCATACACTAGTCATACACTATAGCAGCGTGAAGGTTTTCTCTATTTTCCAAAAATGCCTTGCATATGACGTCATCAGCAAAATATTAAAACGTTATTTTTATTGGAAATTAAGCACTGTAGTGAGAAAGAAATGTTCATAATCGTGTTCGCAGCAATTACTTAATATGTAAGCACCACATGCGGCGTTAAATTTGAGAACTTTTGAATAGGTGGGACAGTCCCTTTAAAAGGAATAGGTTCACCTTCAACATGGGTTTTAACTTGAGATAGCAGTTTTGTAGGCCCGTGTGAAAATATGTTAACAACTGGCCAAGTTTTCTGGGTTGAAAGGACTCTCCAGCCAAATATATTTTTACTTTTTGTCGAGGAATGGGGCCAATAAATGAAGAAAGTCAAGAATGGTTGGCCTTCACACCTGGGCAGAGCTTACAGTTAATCTTACGCGAACTTACTTTTCGAATATCTGATTGGCTGAGCCAC
The DNA here is from genome assembly GCA_014673585.1 of Semibalanus balanoides. NCBI lineage: Eukaryota > Metazoa > Arthropoda > Thecostraca > Balanomorpha > Balanidae > Semibalanus > Semibalanus balanoides. Next base: position 169,682 of record VOPJ01008489.1, read on the forward strand.
GTTTGACGTTTGCGGAGGAGTACGCCATATCGTTTTGATTAAAAATTAATAATGAACGTCCTTCTGTTTCTGATTGATGATTTGGTTTAAGGGGCTCAACTATAAAGTTTTCTATGTGGGCCCATTCCTTCTGTCCTGAATCGGCGCGATGTATGGCTATTTTTGACATTATGAAAAGAAGTTGTATTGCAAAATATAGTCAAATCATGTTTGAAAAAAATCAAATGTGAACTACTTCCTTTAAGCTAGGAAGCGGTAACTGAATCATTAAGGAAAGCAAACAGTTTTGGCTTTCCGATGTCACACCATTGCCCAATGACCGAATAAACCATTTTTGATTATTTTATCTGCAACGCACTTGCTCACACGAGCAATAAGTCAAACACAAAAATACACTTTGACTGACCACGATGGACTTTTTTACAGGCAATCTGGATACAAAAGAATAAAGTTGAATATTTCAGGAAAAATATAAAACGTTTCCCTTTTGTCATGTTTCACACATGTGCAAGTTAAATGTTTCTGGATATAAACCGTTCGAGATATAAGGTAATTGACTGAAAGTGTTGAATAAAAGAAGGAACCAGTAAAAACGTAATTTGTCTGAAAAAAACATTCGGCGCCACTTTCCAATAGTAATCCAATAAAACACATTTGAGGACGATAAACGGAGGTCTCGCGTAGCTTAATCTAACGATGGCCTGTTAACATATTTTGCTTGGTAAACTAACATTAAAATCTTAATAGAACCAATGTTGTATTATATAAAAAATAGACAAAATAGACAAGCACGTGCGCACGTGAATAGACATGGATCCCGACACTTGCAATGCGGCTGGTAGTCCTTCACTCTGCGCACAAATTCAGCGCAACAGGTCCAGGAGCTTCTGGACCTGTTGGACAGGGACGGATACAGAGGGCCAAGGGGTCCTCTGGATCCGTCCTGGTTCTGCCCCCCCCCCCCAACCAACCAAGTTCATGAAACTTTTATTCCCCTCCACTCACCCAAAACAACGATGGACAAAAAAATATCGTAAAACATTGCCTTTACAGCAGTCAAAGTACAGCTATCCGTCAAAAACTGGGAAAATAGCGACGCTTCGCGGTATGACACAAGTTTTGCAATTGCTTAAAATAAATTTGGAAAATATGAAAATTGATTACATAAGTGTCTGGCAGAGCTCTCCCAGGCGGTAATTACTGGCCCCACTTCCTTCATAAAATATTCACTTTCAAGCGGGCTTCATGTTAAAGGGGGTGTGCCTACTCTTTTGAAATGTCAAATATATTTTTATTACGGTAAGAAGCTATTGGTTTGATCATGTTACGATAAAAATTCTAACGTCACCGTTTCTGGTTTGGTTGAATTTTTACCTTATATTCTGTTTGGCATTTGTTTTGTTTTCAAAACTCATAAAACGATTCGCTCACTATAAAGTATAAACAGAGTTTAACGAAGATGTTACCTATAAATGGCGCACCAAAGACGATAAAGAACCTTATACGAGCAATGTTATGCGTTTGCTTTATAGTTATCGAGGCTCTGTTCGGCAGCTGGCATCAGTGCTCACGAGTTGTTTTCTATTGGCCAGAGCTGAACAATATATGCTAGCGTGCTAATTTAAGAGCAATGCTTCATAGTTAGCGAAAGCTCTCTGGCGGAATATCGATAATTAAGTTCCGTCGGAATGTATTGGCGACTTTTGGAATATCTCACAACTAAGTGAAATCTGGGAAAATGAAGTACATGGCTGAATTCATAAAAATTATATGTCTACAGACTAGTGTCAACAACTCCACATGACCAATGTGAGTAGGCACACTCCCTTTAAGCTAATCTGCCAAGTTCCCAAAAAAGCGACGCAAACGCAAAGACGCGAACATCGGCGGCCGAAAGCTGCTCCAGCGGTGCCCAACTTGCTAGACCTAAGAGATTATAGGCAAGACCAGGCCAGAACCATCTCCCCAAGCTTCCATGAAATCGTGCTTACGTAAACAATATGTAAACATGAAATACCAAGAGTGCTCCCACTGACTCAAATATGTTCTCTTCATGAAAAATGAACGGAGAAATGCATTTCAGAAGCACATTGTTGCGAAAATTGTGCCTGGATCCCGAAGTTAAAGCTGGGATCAAAGTGGATCTCTCGACACAAATGCATGAAGATGTTGGATCCTTCGGGATATTTAAAGCGGATCCATAGAGGATACGGGACTTAGGTCCTCTGGATCAAACATCGGGATCCATTTTTGGGGTCCACGCACGATGTGAACTATTTTATAAACACAACTGATTAACGCTTCAGTTTGGTACAAAGGAATTTGAATTTGGATAATTGACAGCCATATCGATAAGTAGCTTCGTCCCTGGCAACAATACATGTCAGGCGCGTGCACGCTTTAGTCGATCAGCCCCCTACTGATTTTTGCCGGCGACAGTTCGTTTAGCATTATGTCCGAAACCATTTGCAGAGTTTTGGCTTCAAACGACAGTCTACCCGCTAAGCACATCTTGCCGGAAAATATATGTATTTTGCACTTTTACTTAATGCACTTAATTAACATTAAAAACTACATCTCATGTAAGTAATAACGATTTTTAGGGGTAGTCCGATCGTTGTATAGAGTATAGGCTTTCAGCACGGACTTAATTAATTGCATATTTATTTATGGAAAGCAATGCTCCCAATTCCATGGACGGCAACTATAGCTTATTCCACTGGTCTTCGACGCCATTCTTAGGGAATATTCACCTTTGATTTATTTCTGCATTTTTTATGTGACACATATATGGTAATTGGTATCCAATTGATTGTGCCTAAATTTAAAAATTGAAATAACTACTTACGCTATTTAAACATTACATTTGGGGAAATTGTAAATATGTTCTTACACATGATGATGCATCATACATCACTATATCTGGTTTAAATGTTGATTTGCTAAGTCATAGCGCTATGACTTAGCAAATCAGAATTTAAACCAGAGAAAGTGATGCATGATGATGCATCATACATCACCATATGTCAGAACATATTTACAATTTCACAAAATGTTATGTTTTAAATAGCGTAAGTTGTTATTTTACTTTGAAATTGAGGCACAATCAATTTGATACCAATTACCATATGCGTCACACAAAAATGCAGATAAAAAATAAAATGTGAATATTTCCCTTAGAAGGGCGTCGAAGATAAGTGGAAGAAGCTATAGTTGCCGGCCATGGAATTGGGAGCCTTACTTTCAATAAATAAATATGCAATTAAATATGTCTAATTTCTTGCGCTCGCAAGAAATTTAGACAATAAGCGTGGCAACGTCCCTGATTGGTTAATGAAACAAATCGCCGACAAATCGCCGACCGTTACGGGCCCACAGTCAACGTCCGATTGTATTGCCTTTTTACAAATTAATATTTGTCGAGATAAGCTAAAGCATGGTGTTGTATACAACCAGAAACAACATAATACAAAACGTCCAATGTTGAAAACAAATGAACCAAATTTCATACATGCAGGATCGCAAACACTGACTAGTGACTAGGACGTCGTAGCCGTGCCCAAGTGAACTGTTCATGTTTATCTTATCATTCAACGTTTGTTGATTGTTAAGGATATTTGGGGCACATAACCACAATAGACAAGGCATATTTTCTTTACAATTTGGTTACAAAAAGAGACAAGCCCGGAATTCGAAATTCGTTACCACGTACTTGCAAGTACTAGTCATTACAAGCGTGGATTGCTTATCAACTTTGAATTGAAATATCTATCGGCAGGAATTGTGATATGCAAAACGGGATCAATTTACAATATATTTCGGCCTCGTCCGTCGATTTCCAGTAATACCTATTGTTAAAGCAAAAAAGTTGAATTTCCCTTTAAACCCATCATCATCAACAGTCATTCAAAGATGTGAAAGTTAGTAAGCAGGAGTTGCAATGAACTTTGGATAGACAAATATCTATCGTACGCAAATCGTACGCAGCATTTGCAATTTCCATATCGTGCTTAGTTTAGCTCAGATGTCTATGGATGACCGTCGAAGCTGTGTGGAACAGATTATTATAGTTAGCAGCAGCATCTCCGCCCGTTTTAGACAGCATGCTGCGACCACTAATGCCCGAGAAACCGCCTTCGCACGGATCCCTCGCGACCAAATTATAGCAGCCAGCTTATTGAGCAATCCCTTAGGCGGAATAATAAAAGCCAGAGACGGTTGTCGTTGGATGATGAATCGGATTAGGAGCTTTGTGTGGGTAATGCCAGCGAGTTCCTAGAGGGGCTGAGATAGTCCAAAAACGGGCCACATCACAGCACGGGGTACAATTGGAAAACAAGTAAGGTTCTCGATACAACAAGTGTACTAAGCCATAACAATCCAGTGACCGTATCCCATGCAAACTATGCCAAGCCATTTCAACGGAACCCAGCTGTTCCGAGGGCGCTATCACACAATCTATGCACGTTTTGCCCCGACCAACATCGCACGTGCATCACCAAATTAACTAGCATACTAGCCAAGGATTGTGTATATTCACAGTGACGAAATAATTTCAAGACTACTACATTGGGCATGGCCTGTTGAATGGTAGTTGGTATTCATGCATTGTTTGATTGGATGATGATGGGGATCGGATGAATGATGAATGAATGAATGTTAATGAATGATATGAAATGAATCGAATGAAGGGGAAATGAATAGAGTGAATGAATGGAATGCCTCGACAGCTCGAATGCGAATGAGATCGATGATTGAGACAACTGTGAATTATGCTGCAGGGAAATGACGATAACTATGCATCCACACATACAAGAAGCCACTAAATCTGTACTCACCATCCGCCCAGGTCCCAGACCACGAATCCGCACGCGGACGTTCTTGTACCCCTTGTTGATTGACCTCTGGAAAAGAATAAAAACATGGAATTAATTGATAGTTTAAATACATCTGCGCAGCAGCTACAACGGTCATACAGGGTTAAGGTCAATCAATTGGTAACTTCATTTCATTCTTGGAATAACCCCACTTGATCAATTGGGCCTTGAAGACTAATGTTTAACAGTTTAACTATGTTGGAAGCACTGGGCTTCAAAGCGGACTCAACCTGGCACGGTGAGTTCAAGACGCTTCAGCGCTCCCTATTTGACCTCGGCGGACACAAACTGCAGCCAATAGCAGCGGCCGTGTTCAAGGTCGGATGACGCAAGCGGGCCGGGCAGACCGTCCTCAATCGTTATCGGGCGTAAAACTTTTGCCACTAAATTGTGCCGATGAATTGAAATTGCGCGATCGGACGGCCATGGTAAGAGTCCACGCAACAAGCTTTACTATGTGTGGGCCTCGAAATGAAATCAACCAAATCAAAGCATTCTGAATAAATTTAGCTCAAGAATGAAACAGCAAAAAGGTGCCAAATTAGCAGTGGTTAACACAATTTAGAAAGAGAAGCCTACTAAGTAAAATTTAAATTTATCAAATGGATTATTAACTCAGCCCTCAAATTCGGAAAGGCTTCCATTAAAATGAAAAATGGTATACTAGGACAATAATGTCAAGGAACTGATTATGAGGAATAGTATTTTATATTTGTTGACCGATCAGTACATAATAGCAATATTTCATTTCACAGGATTATCAAACAAAGAAATATAACAGTGATTAAATATTTAAGTAGTTCAAATTATATTTATGTTTTTGTTTATTGGGTTTTTAGGGCATGGCCTCCTTAGGTCAATTTGTGGCCATGAGTGTTAATATAATATTGCTTTGGTGTGTCGCCTCAATAACTTAACTTGATTCAAAATGATTGCTTCCTTTGGAAAAATATTGTTATTGTGAAGGATTGCACAAGCCACAACACTTCCTTAGAAACAGTTATTATAGTAAAAAAAGGAAAGCTGTTTAGACAAATACTTCTTTAGGAAGAGGAAAATATAGCCAATGAACAAATGATACACATTTGTCTTTTTGAACCAAGTGAATGACAATATATTTTAACATTTTGATGTTATAAATGCATGCATAAATATGCATAAATAGATGTAACTATGATGAAAGGAATATATCCACATTATTAGCATTGACTAATTTTAGTATGGAAGAAGATACTCATAATTACACTAGAAAACATATAATAATACATATAAATGTTTCATGAACACATCAAACAAACAAAAAATCAAGCATAACAAAAAAAGAACTCTGGAAGTCACTAACACATCCTAAATAAAATCAGGCACATGCAGCATTAGTTTAGAAACATCAGACATCACTTACCACAGCCATTGCAATGCCAGTTGCCTGAGCAGCGATATTTGTACCCTTCTTGGCATTTTTAAAGCCCTCCATGCCACAGGATCTCACCATCTTTACAACTCCTGCAATAGGTGAGAAGTTTCCTGTTGGTATTGGCCTTCAACTAGCACATAACACTATCAGGCCTACCAAACATGATGAGTATAAGCTAGATCAGCTCATGACACCAATTAACAATAGGCTGCTGAGTTAAGAAAAGCATAGGCTATTGGCTATTGCTAATGCTATATATGAACAAGTGCAAAATTGAGCAATCACACTGAAACAATCAAGATAATGATAAAGCAATTAAGACTACATAATCCAATCTTTGTTCATTTTCAGATAGAAACTTAAGAAACAACATATTGTCACATGATAGTATAAAGGCAGGTAATGAGCTTACCTTTTCCAGATGTGATGGAGAATATGGTGTTGTTCTTTGTGACCCTCACATTGCATATTGGATGGTCAGAAAACTTGACACCTTCGATTAGGAGGTTTGGAGTGTTTTCATCAGGGAAGATATCAGCTACTCTGAAAAAAATAATGTAATCAGAACTTCTATTTAAAATTTAATGCAATAATCAGACCAGCATGCTCAACATATCTACTATTTCAACCAAGCAGTAAAAGAAGAAGAGTTGTGAATCCTATACTATATAGCTTCTAACCTTAAAAGACAAACACATATTACAAGGCTTATTAAAACTTGATGAATTCAAATTGGCACACACATGTCAAGCATAGAAAAAGTAGCTCATATCAATATAGGCAAATAACAAAACTGTTGGAGTCATGTAGCACAGCAAACATTGAAGAAAACAGGTAGAGGCTAAAGCATTTCAAATTTGCTCGATTAAAATACTAGCATTGCAAGTTGAAGTCAAAGTCGGTGATTCAAACAATGCTAGCCCAAGCCAGGGGTGAATAGGATTCAACATTCTGACCATGATCCAGAACAACACACTGCATGAGTATCTCCAGCATTTATTTGGCAAAGAGCTATCACAGGAGATGGAGAGCTAAGTCATTATAAAAGAAAAACTGACACAATAGTCCAGAACATAGCCCTTCTCATCAGATGGCTATTTCAGTTTGAGCATACACATGAACCCAACACTCAGCATTAACCTTCACAAAGCAATCATGCAGCAAATTTCTTTGTCTGAAATGTTTGGAGTGTGAAAATGGATCTTTTTAACATATGAAATGAGCCTCACCTGATTGCTGATACACCAGACCAATGTTTCCTTCTCCCTCAGTTCCTTCATCCCGCTTGGGAACTTTGATGGCTCTCCGCTCATCAACCTTGGCCAAAACTGGACTTACACAAAGAGCTCTTGCAGGCTGGCTAGGGAGCACACCCCTCAGCCCAGAAATAAGGCAGTTTTGATGGGAATTAATCCTGAATCCCCTACATGCCTTTGCTGACACTTCCAACATGCTTTGCGCCATTCTACCCACGTTTGGAAGTATTTTTAGCATTTTGCTACCGTTTTAAGCGATATGGCAAGAAAATGTAGCCGGAGCTCGCTCACAGACCCCTCACACCACGAAACTCCACAGGACAAAGAGGAAGAAAATGGCGGCGTAGAGATGATGTGGCGAAAACGACGCTAGCGCCACCACGGCTTCGTCACGAATCAATAAAGCAATCAGAAAGAGGTAGCTAAATTATCTTACTGATCATATGATGCTTAATCAGACAAAGAATCTGCTGGCAGTCTCCACAAAAAAGCGTACAAATAGTAGCTGATCTTAGGAACAAATAAAAAAACAAGCTTTAAGTCAGCTGTGCAACAGGATTGACTAGCCCGTTGTGTAGAGAAACATTGTGCTTTCTGTCACGCTTTTCGCTCCTGTTAGAGCTGCGACATTTGAACTTGACGATACCCAAAACAATATGAAAACTTATGTTTCGAAACTCGGGTCCACAAAGGCTGCTGGAGTGCTCACTGGCGGATTTAGGGCAGTGACGGATCCAGAGGATAGGGCCAGGGGGCCATTCCCCCTTGGACTCTGGCTGCCAGAGGGGCACTCTGGCCGCCCGAGGTGGCACTCTGACAGCCTGAGGGGACACTCTGGCCGCCTTTGGGGGCACTCTGGTCGGCTGAGGGGGCACTCTGGCCGCCTGAGGGGCACCATGGCCGCCTGAGGGGCACCATGGCCGTCTGAGTGGGCACTATGACCGTCTGAGGGGCACTCTGGCCGGCTGAGGAGGTCCTCTGGCCGGCTAAGGGGTCCTCTGTTGACCTGAGGGGACCTCTGGCCGTCTGAGGGGGCACTCTGGTCGCCTGAGGGTGTAGACGTGTTGTGTCGCATCTCGGCCGCGCTGCCGCGCAGCGGCGGCCGTCCCCGCTCCCTGCCGGCCCGGTTAGCGCTGGCCGGCTCGGCCTGCCGCATGGGCGGCGCCGGGGCGCGCCAGGTGACGGCGCCCCGGTGGGGCTCGCCGGTGCGCGGGCCGCGGTCGCCGGTCTGGTGCCGCCCCTGCGCCGGTCACCGAGTCTGTGCCCCGCGGCGGCGGCGCTGGGTCGAGCGGGCCGGCGCGGCGGTGGCCGAGAGAGCGGGAGAGCCTGTGGTGGACTGGTGCCGAGTGGACGTGTGCTGGAGCGTTGGTTTTTCGTGCTTGAAGTAAAGTAATATAAGAAGCAAGAGAACGGCTTTAGCAAGGACGCAGGAACCGGGGGGCAGAGGGGGCAGCGGCCCCCCCCCCAACTTTTTTCGAGGAGGGGCGTCGCCCCCTCAACTTTCCTGAGGATCTATTTATTCTGTTCACAGTTTTCTGAGTAATAAAATCGTTGAAAAGTAATCACAACATTGTGGAAGATAAAAAGTACTTGTTCATTATTAAATGCTTGAAATTTATAGGTAGGGATCTAGTTATGATTGCTTTCTAGTCGAATTGAGGCTGTTTGACCATTTTTTAATGATAGTTAAATAGTTTAAACTGAAATTGTGAAAAACTCAGAAAATTGGGTTTAGGATATTACCATCACCGTAGACGTCAACACATTAGTTCCAAACGATCCAAACCTATATGGAAACTTAAATGACGGCAGTAATTTTAGAGTTTTACGCTTCGTGATTACAGTTACGATTGCAATGACGATGCTGATTTTTGC
>VOPJ01008490.1:0-89213 GCA_014673585.1 Semibalanus balanoides
CCACTCTCCCCATGTTGTCAAATATTGCCGCAATTCGAGCATACACAGGTGTCGAAATCAAAGAAAGCAGATTACGTGCACTATAAGAATAACCTTGCCCTGGTCATGCAGCCAGCATTAGTGTCAAGCAGTCAAGAAATACCGTCACAAATTCGAGTCCAAGTTAATTGGTACAAAATTCATCATCACGCTTTATTATAAGGGGCATTGCATTGCTAAATCGTAGTTTAAAATAAATATGCTTTCCGAGCTGCTTCGTCTGATACGTTTTTGATCATTCACTTATTATGTTAAAGTGACTAACAAGCGGCGTTTATGGACGCTTTCGATTTCGCCTCATCGATTAACTGCATGTTTATACTTGTTCGTGGTGTAGTACATAAAAGTAAACTCCAGCGACAAGCAAATCTTGTACCATGAACAGTGAACACTGTAAAAAAGACATTTGCACAGTTATATCGCATGCCACCACTATAGCTAGCCATTCATAACCCATTTATTTCTAGTGATGTTCATGGACTGTAAGGTTATAAGTGTACGTTAAGTGTACAAGTAGGTATATGTAAAATGTTAAGGTATTCTATAGAATGCCTGATGCCCGGTTAGACATTCTATAGATACCTGACGCAGCTAGGGATTCTATAAGAATCTCTAGGCATCTATAGAATGCTGACCAGTCGGCATTCTATATAATCCCTTAGGCATGTCTATAGAATGCCTGATTATCCACATTGCCTGTAACATATATCAAATACAAGGCTGTATGAGGGACGACTGACGAGTGCTGTGGATGAAACAAACGATGTGAAAACGATGTGCGACAGACAATACTCAATACACAACCTAAGGTCATCACAACTATATCTACGAATATCTGTGAGTCTGTGGTGGTAACCCTCAAGTTAGGTGTACCTAAATGAGGAAAGCGGTGGTGCGTTCCTCACCTGCATTATTTTTATTCGTTCTTTTGCCCCCATGTATGATCGAAACGAAATTATAACGAATACTTCGTCCTAATACTATTTGTTGTATATTTTGCCATTGCGTATCTTCATAATATAACATTTCCTAATTTTATACACACTTTTCGTTTGTATCCACTTCTGTCCTACATTTTTGTCCTAGTTTTTGGAGGACATGAACATGTAGATATAATATTAGGTATTTCCTTTGTATTAAATGCCGATGAAATAGTAAAGTTATTAATTTTGCCTGTTTCAAATCACCAACAAAATACTGAGGAATAAGCAAATAAAAATTGTAACTAATCGTAGCACAGACTAGTTTATATAAATATTATTTTTTCACTGCTCCTCAGATCGCTGCTTTACCCGCCCACCGATGTCGCTGCTGTCGCGGCCCACAGATGTCGCTGCTGTCGCGGCCGGACGCCACCTACCGCCGTCCACCGACCTACTGTCTGATGGTGAGAGTCGAGAGAGGGCAGCAGTGGGGTCTGATAGTTCCACGATAGAGGAACTCAGTTTTCCACGGCGACACCGGAGCTGTTCAAATAGGAACCTTCGGAAATGTCGCCGCTACTCATCACGGTAACTGTTACAAGATTGCAGTAATTCATGTTTGAAGAATGTGTTTAATATCTCTTAAATAAAGTTAATGTTGCTTATGAATCCTTGCAATTTAATCAAAGTTTTGAAACCATTTATATTATGCTCATAGTCGATATGTCGGGCTCATTGTTCAGCTTCTCCTTTTAGATCAGTGCCAATGGCAATTATAAGATTGACTCGTCGATATAATGTACGTCACTGTTCGCCAAATATAATCAGCAGACGCCGACTCGACCCCGCCTGTGTGACTCGGAAGGACTCAGTATGCTACATACTGTACTCTGTATGTTGTGTGTGACCTTGGTGTGACCTCGTCTGTCTGGTGTGACAGACGTGTCACAGGCCGGCTCGGCCCGCCCGGTCCTGCTTCTGTGGCTCTGGAGAACTCGGTGTGGCGGGCCACGCAGTCCGTCCGGTCCTCACTGTTCAGCTGTGTCCGGACGGCTGCCGTCTGCTGACTGATGCACGATGCTACAACTGCAGACATTTTTAGCAGACAGGTAAGAGATTGCTACATTCCTGCCCTTTGTATGTCCCTCCCTCTGTTATGCCGTGTGCATTAGCTTGTTTCTTACCCTGCGCTGTTGTGCGCCTGTTTCCGAGTTCTCTATTATGGACGTCATATGAGATCATACAAGTCAGTGAGTCCGTAAACCCCAAATATCACGCTTGACCCTGTATCCTGTCCCTATACTATGTAGGTATGCTGTTCGTTGTAGCCACTGTAAGCACTTCTGTATACTAATACGTCTTTGTTGTTTCTGTCCTCTGTTTGCATTGGCTGGTGGACACCGCTCTGAGTCGGCTGTGACGGCAACCTTCACACGGTCTTCGCCGACCGGCGCATCGGCTGGACCCTGCCGACAGACAGAGAGTGTCACCGCCACATCGTCAGGTGCGTGCTATGATCGTGAAGCGTACCACACTAACCCACAATACAATACACATATACACTCAAATACCACACAGCACGACTACGTACTACCCCCACATGGCACTCCGACATACTAGCACAATGTCCACCGCCGATAAACCAGCAACGCCAGCACCGACAAAACCAGCAACAATTGGTACAGTTACAACGCGACAAACACACGCCGCACCGAATAAGAGTTAGGATTTCGCCTTGCTTTACGTATCCCATACCTATGTAATTAGAAAGTTACAATACTCTGTCTACGATTTTTGGTCTACATAATGTTTACCATTTGGATTTCCTCCACTACTTTTACAGACTTGGCCAATGACCATTCATTCTGTTTTTAGAATCATGAGATAGGAATACCCAACTCAATTTGCTCAGTGTCTTATATTCACGTAATGGTAATTCATAGTATGGATTAATCATCCTTCTCGGCAGCGGACGACTTTTCATATAACCTTTTAATTGTACCCCTCAGGTCTCTGGTGTCGGCCCACTGCTTTGCTCGCTCACCACAGATGTCGCTGCTGTCGCTGCCGGACGCCACCTACCGCCGTCCACCGACCTACTGTCTGATGGTGAGAGGGCAGCAGTGGGTCTTGGTTTCAATGATGGAGGGATGCAGTTAGTTTTCCATGGCGATGTCGAGAGCTACCTGCTCATGAAATACAGACAGTCAAGCTGCTGTTTCAACATCAACTCATGTAATGAAGAGGTGGCTTACATTCCAAAATGAGTCAACGTTGATTAACAACACTAGTAGTGTTTTGTTTCGCTTGTTGCTGAATTGAGGCTCTGGAATATAGTATGTTGTGCTAAAGTTTGCGGTAAAAATTGCATTGTGTATTGTAATGACTAATGCCTCTGCATTATGAGTGGCAGTTAAGTTTAGCACATCAATCAATAATGTAAACACATCACACTGTGTAGCAGTTGTGGACCTTTGTCTGTCTGGTTGTGTCTGTGACAGACAGCGTCACGGGTCGGGCTCGTGCCTGCCCGATTCCCTGCCTCTGTGTACCGGATGTGTTGACCTTGTCTCTCTGGTGTGTCTGTGACAGAAAATCGTTTCGCGCGTCGGCTCGGCCCTGCCGGTACTTGCCTCTGGAGCTACATCTGACATCAAGCTGTCTATATAGTCCATTCTACATGCGGGCGTCTGACGAAACCGGCTTATATAACAGATAGGGCCGTTCGATAACCTGGCCTGTTCTTCTCGTGTTCCTATCTATGCTCTGTTCGTTAAACCCCTCGCCGGGTAGGGCAAGATCACTGGGAGAGAAGGGGGGTACGATTCCCCTTGGCGTTTCGCCCCTAATTGAGCTAGAGCTTCGATTACAAACTAGCGAGTTGCTTGTGACGAGAGGAAGCCACTGACACCACAATTAAATGTTATGGGTCAATAGGTGACCTCTAAAGCATATATTATCATGGGTTCCCAAACTCCGCCCAGCGGAAGCCAATGAACACTAAGCCCAGACCCAGACCATACCCATTCAAATTCATAATATTGATGCCCATGCCCGGTCAGGTCCATTCAGATTAAGTAGAAAACTATTTTTACAAAATTTGCAACCATTATCATAGCATTTTTACTTGCATAGGTATTTGGTACTATTAACAAGAAATAATATCACGCCCATTTGTGTTGCTGTGAATTTGGGGTCATCGAACACTTTTCGGTCAAACAATAGCCATATTGGCATCAGACCATGATATGGAATTTGTTAAATATTTCACCAATATTATTTACCATGATTTATTATTATCAATATAATTACCAAAAATATACTATTGAAGTGTCCATGTCTTATTTATTAACCCGGTTAATCCATATTAGTGGCAGGGGGGAAGGGCAATTCGCCCCCCCGGAGATCTCGAGATCTCCCCGTACCGATTTCACAAAATCAAACGGTGGTCGATTCACCTTTGACATATTGAATCTAGCATTTCTAAAAAAAAGAATTTCATAAATTTAAATCAGGGGCAGACGGGGGGCGCAAAAAGTACACAAATTCAAGGATTTTTGATCGCAATCACAGCTGCCATTTTTATAACGATTTTAAATCTCAAAATCAACAGTGATGCTAGATATTGAGTAGGAAATTTATATTGATGGAGATTGTTAAAAATTAGAAAAAATCATAGGCGTGTGCAGGTCCTAAATTAGGGGAGCGAAGTTAAAGCGTAATTCAAACGTTTTTATGGTCTTTCTGAATAAAATGCGATAGCGTCGTGATTTGTAATATCATATCAATAAATAGTTTATTAAGCCATATTTTTTGTTCCATATGACGGTGCCAGGTAACGAAAAAGGGAGGCCAAATATACAAAATATATGATCCGCAGTCATGCTTCTACCGACGGAAATAAATCAGTTACTACTGGTCATAGAATAGGTTCCTTTTGATGCTGCAAATCATCATAGGCGTATCCAGGATCCCATTTGTGGAGGTGCAATAACTTTTTATAGAAATAAATCTCGCTAATATAATAATAACTAGTCAACAATTACTAGTTTGCTTGCAATTTTCAATACACATAAGTTGCCCGCTTTTTACCCTACCTGGCTTCGCTATTCTCGTTGACATGTTTAAAAGGACCCCTGGTGCTTTTTTCATCGGAAACTACAGTATGTTATGTCCTTGTAGGGCCCATGCATAAAAGTTTTCCTTGCAATAATATGAACCCCCACTTTTAAGATTCCCTAGCGCGCGCCGCTGCAATAAATGTATTTATTTTCTCTCCTGGACTCATATTGCAGTCATCATTCTCAACTATCAGCTTATTGCGCCGTATTCGCTGGTATATCGTTATCACTATGCAAGTCAACCCCCTTTTTCTGTGCCTGGGCACGCCCTTGAAACTCAAGACGTAATAAATTATGCCAAAAATAGAAGGAGAAACTATCTTCAGAATATTCATAGCTATCAACGCAATTTATATTGCTTTATTGACTGTCAGCTAGGTGTTTCATAATTTTTGGAAATCCCCCTTTTCAAGTACCTGAAACCGCCTCTGCCGTAAAAAATACAATATATCATGAACATCAACTATTTGAACTTATTTAAATCACCGTAAACCTATGCAATCTTCTTCATACTTGAGGCAGTTAGGAAGAATCCTGAAGATGATTTCCGTATTTATCTTTGACAATGTCGCCGAAAAATCCTCCCAAAAACTGGGCCCTGTAACCGCCTCTATCAAGTCAGAAACTCCAAAACTTGAACTCCAGTGTGAAAATCCAATTTAGGAAAAGTCGAAAGTTTCAATAAGCCTTCGTCATCAGTGTTTTGGAGATATTAAAAGAAGAAAACATGAGGGGTTGACAATATTTGCCCGCCCTGCACTAATAGGGTATACTCATCTGTTGTCACGTAAAAAAATCACGCTTAGCGTAATCAAATAAAAATTGTCATACCCATGCCCGCACAGTACCCATGAAAAGTAAAAAATGCTAACCCAACCCAGACAATCGGAATAATTGAGTGGGGCACCCATGGGTGATCAATGATAATCACTGCTCTGAGGTCAGGTTAGTGATTCAAATGTCACAAATCGTAAATGTGTGAAAATTGCATACTGATCGAGCCAAAATGGTGAAAGAGCATCTGAGTATGCATAATACATGCCAAATTCTAAATCAGCGTCACAAAATGACCTACAAACGGTCAAATGATGAAAAGGTCATGTCAGGTCATCTGAGGTCAGTGACCTCACTTGACCTGTGGAAGCGCATGACCCCAGTCGAACATATAAGTATGTAACATGGATCCTAGATTTGAAATCAGCGTCACAAACTGTCCTTGAAACGGCCAGAAGCAAACAAAATCATCAGAGGTCATAAGAGGTCAGTGACCTCGGCTGACCTCATAAATGGTCAGCCGAGATCAAAATTTCAGCGGAAGTCACTACTGTCACCTGGAAACACCTTTGCATATGCTCTTGAACATCAAACACTCGGAAACTGCACATGTAACAAGGATGGATGCTGCGGGATGCCAGTTGCGCCAGGCATGACCTTAAACAGGTCATAGGTCATGAAAGTTTACAAATTCAGAGTATGTGTCAAATTGTTCAAAAGTAGAGTACTAAAAGTTTTTTGCTATCAGTTGATAACTACGCGAGTTATTTTGGAAAAACCAAGGAGGGCAACCACCCCCTACCCGGGCGAGGATTAACCCGCGCGGCGTAGGGGGGGGGGGGGGTAAATATTACCCCCCTCCCGGATTTCCGCAATAACTTGAAAACCGTAAAAGATAACGACGTCAAAGTTTTAGTACCTTATGCAGCATCAATTTGACGTCTCCCTAAAAAAATGGGAAAAAATCGGAACTTTTGGAGATAATGACGTTTTGATGACGTCATGTCATGCCATTTTGGGTTAAATAACATAAACTGTTTGATGCATCGTAGAAAACAAAAATTTAATGCAAAGTTGCAAACTCAAAAAGTTTTATGAGAAAAGCAAATTTTTAATTCATCCTAACAAAATGGCAATTTCGGATTTCCAATATTTTGGGTTTGACCCCCAAAATTAATCAACTGATTTTTTCAGAAATTAATCCCCGCCAAATATTTTAGTTCTCCTTCAAGGGTATTAAAAAAGACCGGAAATGTAAAAGAATCAGTGTAATAAATACATAAACCAAATTTCAAAGTAAATAATCTTCATTTTTTCAGTGACTGATTGCTTTTCCAAGCATAGTAAAGGTAATGACGTCCAATTTTTCAAAAATTGAGTTTTGGGGGAATTTTTTGACCTATACAAGATATATAAATGGTCATTTTTGTTGTTTATGAGAAAACTGACCCTAGAAACATGGCATTGTTGTATTCATATTAGTCAGTTTCATGTTTTGACCTTAGATGACCTGATTTTGAACCTTTTATGGGTCAAGTTGAAAAGAATGGCTGTTTGCTATCGGATTTTTAAACCTTGCAAAATAACCCCCTAAAACATGTGGTCACAATACTTTCTTTGACTCTTCGTGACAGTGACTTTTGTGACCTGACCTCGACCTTTTTGCATGCAAATCACTTTTACTTATGCAGGAGATGTTTTTATTAACCTTTTTGAGAGCTTTATGTTGCATCGATAGTCTATCAAAAAAGGATTCTAATTGAAAGTAATGAAGCATTAACTCAATTAAACTGGAACTTCCATATGATCTGACCGTGACCTGACATTTTATCCTAATTTAAAAAAAAACAAACGGTATGCATTCGATCCGTTTTATTGAGAGCTTTCGATCGCCGCCTTGCGCGTCCCGCTGCAGTCATTGGTTCGGAAGATAAGGGGGGGTAATATTTACCCCCCCCCCCTACGCCGCGCGTTCAGCTGGAGACCCCTACGCCGCGCGGGTTAACCTTACCTGCTTAGTTTTACCAAGCCTTGTTCTGTTTCCGCGTCATTCATAACTGCGTCCTTACCCGCGCCCCACTGGTGGGGGGGGGGGTTAACACCCCCTCCTTGCGGTTTTATCGAGATGACCAAACAACGGCGGCGCGCAGCGCCGCCAAATTTGATTGTGACCCCAATTCCAAAAAAAAAGTTTGTGGTCGTGCCATGCCCACAGTTTCTAAGGGATCTATATTCAACTTTTAGGATTGTACTAGGCCATCAGTATCTACAAAATGTTAATCTCGGATTTTTGATATTTGTGACATGAGGTCGGGTCAATTTTGTGACTCCTATAAGTCGATGGAGACCTGGGTTACCACTTAACCTTAGTTAATATTTTAAGTTGACCTAACATAGTACAAATTAACAAATCTTAAAGCGCCTTGACAAACACGACAGTGGCGGATCCCAAATTTTCATTGAGGGGGGGGGCTGCAGCACCAGGGGGTACCGCTTTTGGCACCTGAGTGGGGTGCCGTGTATTTTTCCCCGAAGAAAAACGATTTTGTTGAGTTTTGGGGTTAAGAGCAAAAATGGCGCAAATATGAGACATTTTTGAAGCAAATGTAATTTCCTTTCTTATGATGTTTAAAATATGTAATTTGCATTGATACTTGATGTTGTACGATTTTTGAAACAGTTATCGTTTTTACACCAAAAGTGGCATGCCATGACATCAACAACACGTCATTATTCCCAACGTACCTAATATATCCATAGGTGCGTGCAAGAATCTAGCCGTTTGCGTTGGTGGAAGGGGCCAAATCCAGTGGAATATTTCCAAGAAGTTGTTGTGCGGGGGAGGGATAGCAGGCCGTCAGCTAGGAAATTGTTTATCGGGGAGGGGGGATAAGAAGCGCGTCATCAGTCCATCTTCAACTGTACACAGGGGCGTCGCCGATAATGTTTAAATGGGGAGTCGGTTTAAATGGCGAAAAGATGTACTCCCGCTTGTGGGGGGAGGCATGGCCGGATTGCCCCCTGGATCCGCCCCTGCTCTTATGTCACGGAAATCGTCACCATAGATGAGAATAGCCATGCTTTTTGCATCACAGCACATGTACAGGGTGCTTAGTATGACGTCCGAACGGAGAAAGATAGACACCGTAAAAAATAACTTGTTGCCTATCATAAGGAAACTGCAAATGTATCACATGTCGAGTATCTAGGTCAACTGGTGACCTTGGTCAGGTCAATGGCTCGTTGGTATCTGACATGACCTTGACGAAAAGGTGATAGGTCACAATCTAATAGTCGTATACACTTTATTTTTGATAGGATCTGTATAATTGTTGTTACCTCAGCTACGGAAAATTTCAGCAAGGTTCGCCACACGTGTAAAAAGTTATTGAAGAAAAACCTCTGGGGCCTGTCAGTCCCCTCCATTGGCCTGTCAGTCCCCCCGAACCATAGGGCGAGGATGAACACTCATTTAAATGTTTTCCGAAATATGAGGAACCGTTTGCATTAGAAACCGTTTGGGTTAAATTGTTTATCTTGCACCCAGAGCAATCTATTCTTAGGCTGGACATAGAGTATTCTTCATGGCTCCGAGTGGAAGAATAAGGATTATCTTCTGTAGAGTTTGATTTTCCATTGGGTCTGTAGTGCAGGAATATCATTTTATATTTGCATCCTCTGAGAAGCAAAATGATAAAATGTTAAATGCTAGTTCAATGATAAAGTGAAATATATGTGTTATATTTTGCATCCCTCTGAGATGCAAGATAAGGTCACGCGAGTTTCGACGAAAATCATAGTGCTGACTGAACTGGACTGAATCAAATTATCCCTGAAAATATATAAATTCCTTCATGTTTTCGTGGAAGATTGGAAAATCTTCCGCGCGGTGATCCTGACAAAACCATCGCTCCTTCGTCGCATCGGTTTTCAGTCACACGCTATGCTTGGAAAATATTATCCTATCTTCCACTCGGAGCCATGAGAAAACCAATATATCTTTCGCAAGGCGTGTGATGAAACCGAGCGACGAAGGAGCGAGGTTTTGTCGGGAACACGCGCGGAAAAGATTTCCTATCTTCCACGAGGGAAACATTAATAATTATATATGTTTCTAAGTAGAGTTTGATTAAGTCCAATTCATTTCAGTTCTTGAATTTTCATCGAAAACTCGCGTGACCTTAAAACGACATCACACAGGGATGTAAATATAACGCATTATTTCAATTTATCGTTGAACGGGCATTTAACATTTTTATCTTTGCATCTCAGAGGAGTGCAAAGATAACAATATTCCTGCACTGCAAACCCAATGGAAAATCAAACTCTACTAGAAATATAATGTGAAATTGCTGATTTTTGGATGCATAATTATAAGTAAGTAAAATATTTATCGTTCGCCTTCATACACACTGAAGTCGATTACATTTGTTCCCTGATCGTGTATTTTGGTGGGCCCCATATGCACTCTGCGTTATTCCAGACCACACAGGTCCATCAAATTGGCCATTTAATTGTATTTGGTCAATTGAATGGACTTGTGTGATCTGCACTAATGTATGTGTTGTATGTTGGGCACACCAAAGTACAAGGTCATGGAGCGAATTCAATCAACTTCAACGTGTAAAAAGCCGATTCGTCTTCCTGTAAAACAGCGAGGGATAGCGCCCCGGCCTTGGGGCGCGGGGTTCTTTAACGTGCCGCAGCGAATTAAAGCTGCGACACGACCGCCCCGATGCTGAGACCTATAAATCGTTTGTCCCGGGTATTGAACCCGGGTCGGTGGGTTGGTGGTCCATGACCTTACCCGTTTAGCTACCGAGGCGGCGTATGTCGCCGGCCGGACGGGCGGTTACTCGCGGGCCCGGCGTGGCCGCACCACACCACGTGGTGGTGACGGGTCAAGGTCACCTGGAGCTCAGGGCGGCGGGTGAGAGAGGACAGGGCGGCGACAGTGAGACAGGGCGGCGAATGTCCGAAAAAAATCACATTTTATCTAGTGTACACTGGTTTGTTCAGGTGAAGCGGCGATGTCCCAGTGCCCGTTTGGCTATGTCCCTGTTTCATTCACGGTTCGTTAGTAAGGTCAGAGGGCTCAAACTACGGGAGATACACCATTAAAAAGCTGAGCTCGCGCTGAATCCAGCGATGCAATTTTTTGAAAATCTGTCGAGGGCCTTTTTTCAAATCGACATTTTGTCCGAAATAGCGCCCTTTTGGTTTGGCCAGGGCTATCGCATATGTTACGGCAAAAATGCAGACTAATGACATGTCTACCGATTCGTCATGCTCTGCACGTCAAGGTCCCATAAGAATCAAAGTCATTAGATGGCTTAATTGGTTACACGGCTGCATAAAAGCCAAGCGCTCCCGGTGCTGGCACTAAGGTGCACTTCCGCTAGCGCCTCACGTGCAGAATCGCCCCTCGCAACACGCGAGCAGAGCACTGCGCGCCGCCGACCCGGCTTACGGACAGTCACTGACAAACGGTGCAACGCATGTTAAAAACACCAGCTTTGTCCAAAAGATCAGTTATTCAAGGAGATAGTGACAAATTTCCAGCCACCTCAGATTGCTGCAAATAGGACTTTTGGACAATTGCATACACCATATTTGTCCAACGTAGCCTCTGACCGGGATTGGGCACCGACACAGCTCGGCCACTTCGAGTCTGTACAGTGTACACCATGTGACGTCAGAGTCCGCGGCGCGGTCGGCTGGCCGGTCAGGGTCAGGTCATGACCGGCGGCGGCGGCGCTGTGGCCTCTGACGTCACATCGTGTACAGACTCAAAGTGGCCGAGCTGTGCCGGTGCCCAGTCCCGGTCAGAGGCTACGTTTGACAAGTATGGTGTATGCAATTGTCCACAAGTCCTATTTGTAGCAATCGGAGGTGGCTGAAAATTTGCCACGATCTCCCTGAATAGCTGGGCTATTGGAAAGAGCTAGTCTTTTCAACATGCTTTGCACCGTTCGTCCGTGACTGGCCGAGAGCCCGGTCCGTAAGCCGGGTCGGCTGCGCACAGTGCTCAGCTCGCGTATAAGATACATACAACATACTTGATATACGATACATTGTTTCTGAAAGTCACACGAGGAGATGCGTTGCAGATAAGTATTTCGGGCACAATGAAAAGGTACTTAGCTGAATATACGCATTTTCTTGTTACTTATAACTTGTATGGTCAGGTAAGGTCAATTTTGGGAAAATATCTAAACCTTTCGTTACTACAATAGCTATATGATATTGATTATGTATTAGGCAAAAGTGAAAAGGTCAGATTATATTACTGACTCAGTTGTATTTGGGAAAAGTCATGGCACCACGAATGCGGTTGAGGGTGGTGTAATGCAATTTTTGCCTTTATTTCAATTATTTATTTATCGTCAATTTCTGTTGAAATGGAAAAAAATGGTTTGTGTTGAGGGCTTTTGATTGAGCACTTGAACAGTTTACCTAGATGTGCAAGCCGTGTTCAGTCGTCATGTCAGTCTTACATTACCATACCAATTTACGACAAATTTGTACAATGTAGATGTGTATTTTGTTCACACAGCACAGTTTCCAAACGTTCAGTGTTCAGTAATTTGTTAGAATACATGAGACGTCAGCGCAAACTTCGGCAGGGGTCTCTTCGTCGGATGTGTCGATGGCCGTCTCGGTAGATGATGGCGAGTCGTCGCTGACACAAGTTCATGCATATTGGCGCCGCTCTCGCCCGCGCCAATAGGTACCGGGCGCGCCGTCGGCCCGGCCGTGCTCGGATCACCTTCAATGCGATCTGGACAGCAAAGTCGCAAAGAAATGCAGACGAAATGTATGCCACAGACTCCAGGCTACAAGCCCATAACATACAAGCTGACTTGAGTTTTTTTTGTGACTGGACCGAGTGACTTTGAATAAAATGGATGGTATCCTTGCATGCATTGGACAATTATCTGTTGATTGATACCTTAATGATATCCAAATATGATGGTCGATGTCAAATGCTTTTTGACCATTATTGCCAGCCCCAGTATTTTGTATTTATTATTAATCGTTTGACAAACCTATTGAGATTTAAGTTTGATTTGACCTAATTTTAGCTTCATTGGAATGAGTGGCTCGTCCCTGGTCGTCTGGTGGCTGTTTCTGCTCCGCAGGTCCGGTCTACCAACCGCCAGGTCCAGTGGTCCGCCCGGGACTGCTGCCACGGCACGCCGCAGGCGCGAACACAAAATCAACAACATAACAAAACGCATGCCGTGCAGCCAGACCTTTATAGAATCACTAACGTGGCTTGACGAGCGCATATTTCGGAGGTCGTGGTAATTTAACCCTCGCCCAGATTAATTATAATTGGTCGAAGCACCAGATTAACTTAATAATACAGCCTTGCAAAGTTTTTTTTTTTTAATAAATAAATTGGTACACAAATTCACCTAAACACATATTGTAGCCACATATATTTGCACATTTTTAAAATTGTTGATTTGAGACTTATCTGGCCCAGTGGACAGCTCATTGTTCAGCATCTCCCTTCAGATAAATACAAATGGCAATTATAAGATTGACTCGTCGATATAATGTACGTCACTGTTCGCCAAATATAATCAGCAGTTGCCGACTCGACCCCACCTGTGTGACGCGGGATGGTTCTGTATGCTGTGTGTGACCTCGTCTGTCTGGTGTGACAGACGCGTCACAGGCCGGCTCGGCCCGCCCGGTCCTGCCTCTGGAGGACTCGGTGTGGCGGACCACGCAGTCCGTCCGGTCCTCACTGTTCAGTGTTCAGCTGTGTCCGGACTGCTGCCGTCTGATGAACGACGCAGCATCTGCCACTGGCAAGACCTAAGCAGACAGGTTCTCCATGCCCGCCCTTATATTTATTTATATTTATTATATTATATTTATAGTAACTGGCGTTACTAGCCTAGCTATTTGCTCGTGGGGAATCTGGGGCTGACTACTGGTAGTTACTAACCCCCCATCCTTTCGGCCCACCAACCACCTTTCGGCTCAATAGGCTTTCAAAATCAATGACATATTTGTCACTGATGATTATGCCTAATATACTTGCCTAACATAACCTAACGGTCAAGGGAATCTATCTCTAATATTTTACATTCTGTTTTATCTTCCTTGAGTGAGTGGCGCGACTTCATTCTTTTGTTCTCTTCTGTGGTGTTAACGTATGGTGCGGTTGTCGCGTTGGATAGAGGGAGGGTCACTCATGTAAAGGCTTTGCAATTACGCACTGCAAAACCTTTACCAGTAAAGGCTTAAGGAAAAAAAATCAAGGTCAAGATCAGGTCACAAAAAATCACTTTCACCAAGAGGTCAACAAAAGTCTTGTGACACATGTTATAGGGGATATTTTACACGTAAAAATCGATAGCAGCAGTCACTTTTACAACATGACCCCATACAAGGTCAAGATCAGGTCATCTAAGGTCAAAACTGGAAAACTGCCCAATATGAATAAACAATGCATGTTTCTAGGTCAGTTTTGTCTCATAAATACAACAATTACATTTTTTATATCTGAATCAGGTCAAGCAATTTACAAAAAATGACGTCAATAGCTACTTATGCTTGCGAATCAATCACTGAAAAATAAAGATATTACTTTGCCAGTTGGTTTGGGTGTTTCTTACACTTGGTTCTTTCATAATTATTTCGGTTTTTTGAATACCTTTAAAAAAATTATTTTTTTAAAAATTGCCAAATAAATATATTTTTTTGCTTTTGATGGGTCCAAAACAAAACATATTGAAAATCCGAGAGCCATTTTGTAGACTATTAAATGTGCTTCCTTATTCAGTTTTGCGTTTAACCCGCGCACTGCAGGGGGTTCGCGCCGAACATGAACTGCAGGGGGGGTGATTTCCGCCCCCCGTAAGATCTCCAAAACTACGCAACGTAGCGACAGGCGGAAAACGGCATTAGATAGCTCTAGGCAAGCTCTATCGAAAGTATTCCAGTCTTTTCTTGGATCAGGTCACAGTTGAGGTCACCAGTGGTCACCAAAGGTCAGATTTTCCGGTTTTAGGACTCTTTTAGGACTCTTTTCCAGAAACCCACGATTATCTCTAAAACTATGATAGCTAGGAGCAAATGTTTAGAGAGGCAATCGATAGCTACTTGAAATTTTGCAATTCGCACCAAGGTCCTCAAAATTTGAGCTCAGATCAATAGTTTAGGCTCCAGAGGTCATGAAAGGTCAAAAATACTGTTTTTAGCAAAGCAGTTTTTCGCGAATAGCATGTCACCAAAGAAAGATAGGGAAAACATTTTGACGCCATCGTGTTTGTCTCATTGATGGCGCTTTGAAACATATATACGGTGACCTGGTAAGGTCAACTTCAAAATTTGACCTCAGGTAAAGGTCATGTGGTGACCCAGGGTAGGTCATGTTGGCATATGGGCAACGCGGCCAGACGAGACGAACAATTGGTGTCAACTATCGTCTATATTCTCTTTTCTATCAATAGGTGTATTAGCAAATCATTGCTCGATGACCTCAGATGACCTTTAGAACATCACTATAGCAAAATTTTGCACCTTGATGCATTTAGACATGAGGCAATAAAATAGCCATGATTCTGAATTAGTAATTAGCCTGATCCAAAGCATATTTCAAAAAGGAAGAGCATTCCTTATAATTTCCATCACTTATCAATGGTAGGAGGTCAGGATATTGATCTCTTGACCTGTTTGGTCGAGCCCTAATACGACAAATCGAGAATAAACGAAGTTGTAGGTTACTGATATTCTTATTTGAAATCCTGCAAATTTTCAAAACTTTCGAAAACAGAGAGACTGTGGCTTTGGCACGAACGCAAACATTTTTTTGATGTGTTGAGTCAACTTGACATGGACTTGTGACCTGACCTGAGATGACCTCAAGTGCAAAACTTTTCCAAAGTGTGGGTAAGTTGATTGCCCAAACAGGTGTACGAAATTTGGCGGCGGCTGCGCGCCGCCGTTTTCCGCTACTCCTGAAAAACCTGAGGGGGCGGAAATCAACCCCCCTGCAGTGCGCGGGTTAAGCTATATTTTCTACGATGCATCGTTATTCAACCCAAAATGACATGACGTCATCAAGCGTCATTATCTATCATATTTAGAATCATTTTCAATGATTTTTTAAGGAAGACGTCAAATTGATACTGCATAAGGTACTGCAATTTTAGCGTCGTTATCTGTTATAGTTGTCATGTTATTGAGAAAATCCGGAAGGGGTGGTGGTAATATTTACCCCCCCCCCGCTCCCTACGCCGCTCCGGTTAATAATCCTTCTCGGCAGCGAATGGGTTTACATGTAATTTATTAATTGTGTTCCTCAGGTCGCTGGTGTTGAACCGCTGCTGTGTCCGCCCACAGATGTCACTGCCGGACGCCACCTACCGCCGTCCACCGACCTACTGTCTGATGGTGAGAGTCGAGAGAGGGCAGTAGTGCAGTGATGGTTTCAGTGTTGGAGAAATGCAGTTAGTTGTCCATGGCAATGTCGAGAGTGGCTTGTTCATGAAATATAGGCCGTAAAGTTGCTGTTTCAACATCAACTCTTGTAAGGAAGAGGTGACTAACATTAAAAAATGAGTTATCGCTGCTTAGCAACACTACTAGTGTTTTGTTTCGCTTGTTACTGAATTGGGGGTCTGGAATATAATATATTGTGCTCCAAATTTTGTGGTTATAATGCCTCTTCTTTACGAGTGGCAGTAAAGTTTACACGTCCATTATTAAATGTAGGCCAACCGCCAGTTACATAATGTTTACAAATAGCCGGCTCGTTAGGTATATCATACAAGCATGTATGGCCTGATGACTCGTCGGGAAGACTCTGTATGTTGTATACCGTGTGTGACCCCGTCTGTGTGTTGTTCTAGACGCGTCACCGGCCCGCACGGTTCTGCCTCTGGAGTTTACAGCTGACATCGGCGTCTGTATCGTCATTCTACATCGGCGACTGCCGAGACCGGCTTATCTAAAAGGTAGTGCCTGATCGATGCCTGCCCTGTACTTCTCGTGTAATTTGTATATGCTCTTCAGTTAACCTGACCTGCTCGGTTTCACCACTGCCTTGTTCTCCGTTTTCGCGTCATTTATGTGACTGCGCCCTTAGATATCGTAGTTTTTGTACATATCAATGCAATTTAACTAATGGTTCTGGAAAAAAACGACTGTGGTCACATCTATATTTGTTGTATATAGCGAAATTAAAATCAGCAATTANCGCAGGGGCGCCAATTCCCATTGAGGGGGGGCTGCCAGCCCCGCTGCCCCCCCTCTGGATCCGCCCCTGCTCTAAACCATTAGGTCTAGCGTCTTGAAACTTTGTGACCTTTCCTAAAATGGAATTACGCGTGTTGTGTAGACATTTTGGGAACAAAAGGCCAACAGAAACGGTGCCAGGCTCAGGTTTTGGAGAGAGTGTCACGAATGCGGTTGTACGGCTCATACTAACCTCGTAGTTTGCGGTATAATAAATGCATCAGAAACGTTTTCACTGCATTATGCATCATAAATACTTGGATTGTACATGCATTCTCTCGCTTCCCAGCTTTCGGCCAATTCTGAACTTCGTTCCAGAAGCACTCGCCAGGACGCTGAATTTTGCCCCCCGCGTGTGAGAACTGCAACCGGCAAGCGTCGCTTTTTATATAGTATAGTACAGCGCTACAACATACATAGTACAGCCTTCCGACCTGCGTGATCTGTCTTTATTGTCTTTTAAACGTAAAGTTGGCGCTCTTTTACATGGCAACTGATGTGCTGTGCTGCATGTGTGTGTTTGCGATCCGTGTTTTATTTTCTTCTTATGTGCGTATGTTATTGAGTGTCGTTTTTTTAACATGTATCTTCCTTTGTTTAACCCTGACACCGACGCTTCAGAATTAGCCGCCGGTTTTATGTATCGGAGAGTGTTTTTACGGTAAATACATACATACATACATACATACATACATACATACTTTGGGGCAGAGACGCACTCAGGTTCATAAAATAGAAGGCAATACCCTACGTCAAATTAGGTCCAACTTCAAATTGGTAAGATGATAAAACGTGTTTCGTACCTGGTGCCCACACGATGTTTACCTGGATCCGCTTATGCACAACATCATATATTTAACAAATTACATCAAATAATACCCACATGTGACGTTCGTATCGTCCCAAACAATTACGAACAGCACATATGTGTTCTAAGAAAATCCCCCATTTTTCATCCCCTGAGTACGACTAGGATTTTTCATTTCGGTACTTGACCTTTTGATATATAAAAGACCAGAACATTTAAAGCTCACAAACGTTTTGGCCATGGAAATCGGTCGAACCACGTGACCGCAGTGACCTTTCAAAAAACAGAAATGATTTGTACTTTTTGCCCCTTGGCCTCAAGTATTAAAAAATGTTAAAAAAATAACTATTTATTGATGACGAATCGAATGGTCTTTGTCCCATGAAAATCGACTAAGCGGTTCTCGAGATCTCTGGGGGGGCAGAATCTGCCATCCCGCACGTTAAAGGGAGAAAGTCACCTTGCGGGCCGATATAGAGTTTTTGGTGTGTATCGGTAGATTAAGCGTGATCGATTTCACCTGCCAAGTCTGGTTTCCGAATCTGACCCCATTAGATAAAAAAAAACTTTGGCACCTCTAATAATTGGCAGTCATTCGTAAAATTCGAATCGCCTCCGCACTATTTTGAATCACTTCTTTGCGGGCCATAATTTTACTTTGAATATTGCAAACTGAACATCACCATTCCGTCAGTCAACTTAAAAAATAAAAAGCATATGCAGTTAGTTATATTGTTAACAATCTTAGCTTTTTTAATAATTTACATTTAATAAACAGCCAGAATAGCAAGAATATTTGAGGCTCGACTTTGGGCTGTAGAAGTTAAGTGTCATTACCCTCTAACACAGCCAGACGTTTGAAAATCAAGTCGCGCGAATTCAGACTATGGCTTTGGGCGTGGAGCCACAAGGTAAAAAAGCGGTAGTGACTTTCAGAAACTGTACACATTGTGGACGACAGATTAATTCCAGAAACGGATTGAAATCAAGTATTTTGCTTCCCTTCATTCGCAAAGCAAGTGATACAAACGATACAGTTTTATAAGAAGGAATAATTAATGAAAAACATAGCGCATCAGCTATGCGTAGCGACATCTAGTGGCAAGTATCTAAGTACTATCTAAGTACACTATCGCCCATCAAGAACGGCCATCATGAATTTAGTGCTGTGCACAATCAAGACAAACAATATGGAGTCAGAAAAAAATGCTTTGCCGACAGGGGCGCAACCACGTCCCAAAAAGTGGTACGGACACATTGGCGTTGGGGGGCGCTATCGACCAGGGGGCGCCATCGCTCAAGAGGGGGCGCCATCGCCAAAAAACGCAATATCACAAATGTTTCAATTTGTATATGAAGGTAGTTGAATGTATAAATTATAATATATACATTATACCTGCAATCTACTGTATTACTGAACAAATTATGCCTCCATCCCCGTAATCAAAATGAGATCAATTATATACTTCAATTGAATCGGGCAGAGCTGCGGCGAGCAGTGCAGTGACACATCGTTCGACGGCCGGCCCGGCGCGCGTGCAGGCCGGCGTCAAGTCGACCACATGTATGGGGCGAATTCCGCCCACCCCTTAGGTTGTTCGAGGATAGCGCAAAAATGGCGACGCGCAGCAGCGCAATTTTTCGCACACCTTTCTGAAATCAACTACCCAACATTTATGTAAATTGTATTGACTTCGGGTCATCTTAGGTTAGGTCACCTTTCCAGGTCACGTGGGATGACCCCACCTCGAAACGTTTGCGGTTGTACCGCAGCCACAATCTCTAGGTACATCAGTTTAAACTTGCAGGATTTCATGAGGTCCGTAGATTACCTATTATTGTTTATCTCGGATTTCTTGATTCGGTGACTTAAGGTCGGCTCCCATTTTGTGAACCACCAACATTGTTTTTGTCATATGATTATTCGACATATGACGATATATAAGTCAAAATGTATCAACGTATTTTGTTCTCGTCGAAAAAACGGTCTCCCAATGTTGCAGGCAAGACCTACTTGGGTCACCACTTGACATTGACCTTGAGGTCAAAATTTATCAGTTGACCTAAAACCTGAGTCAAACATGAATAGATTCGAAAGTTCCTTGACGTGACAATTTACGATGGTGGTCCAGGGGGCGGATCCAGGAGGGGGTGGGCCCGGCCTGGCCATGGCCCTCCTAACAAAACGTTCTGAAATCGCGATCAAAATTGACAACATCTGATGTAAAAGAAAATCTAAAGCAGCTTTTAACTAAGACAAAATCAACGCTACCAATGCATAGGCAGGTGCGAATTCGATGAGTTTCCAGAATTATGCTGAGGCTTTGCACATGGCGATAGCCCCCCCCCCCCCCAAAAAAAAAAAAACGTTGGCCCCTCCTAAACTACCGTTCTATATCAAACACTGCCCTGGATATGAAAAACTCTGCGGATTTTGGACACTTTATTTAGTTAGAACCTTTTTAATATTTTTGCAACTTTTGATTAGCTATACATTTTGGGGGCGGCATTTGCTTCTGAGGACGCCTATTGTCTGGCTTAGACAGCCTCTGTTCTGCTCCATGGGGACGGCATTTGCTACTGGACTGTGGCAAGGGCGTCACTGCACCTTCTGAATGTTGGGGACGGAGGCACTTTGAAGTCGATTCTTTCGAAAGCGTAATGTTAACTCGCGAGTTACTGGGGGGAGGGTTATTTATACCCCCTCCGGTTATTTTACAATATCTCTTAAACTAAACTAATATTGTCACCAAATTTCCAGTACTTTGTCTCACATCAATTAACATTTTTATGTATGTTGGCTGAAGGAAAGATGTAAAGTAATTATAGGTAACCCGGAAATGACGTCAGAGTGACGTCATGTTCAGCGGTTTTGGTTAAAAAATAAAGGTTTGCAGAAAACCTTTATCGGCAAATTGCCGATACATTGCTTTAGGGCAAGTTTGAGCAAGAGCATACATGACAATTAATTCACAGCATTCATTTAAGCTGCTTTTTAGAAATCCTCCCGAGGTGGCACTATCCCTTTGAAGGGAGTGTGCCTACTCACATTGGTCATGTGAAGTTGTTGACACTAGTCTGTAGAACAGATTTTTCTGAATTTAGGCCATATGTTCATTCCCCAGATGTCACTTTAGTTGCTGAGATATTTCAAAGTTCCAATCTTCATACTGGAAGTATTAATTTATCGATGGTCGCCAGAGAGCTTTCGCTACTAGAAGCATTGCTCTTAAATTACAACGCTAGCATACAAGGGCGGATCCAGGGGGCCAAAGGGGCCATGAGGGCCCCCCCATGAGGGCCAAAGGCCCCCCCCCCCAAAGGTCCTGAGACTATGTTTTGGCCCCCCAAACGGTCGGACGGACAGCTATAAAAATGGCTTTTGCAACAGTCAAAATACAGCCATCCACAGTGAAAACTTGAAAATTTTCCCGCCGCTTCTTCGGCATGACAACAAAATACGCAATTTTTAATGAAAATTTTGAAAATGGGAAAATGCAGATAAGCGTCTGACGTGCCCAAAACCCCAATAAACAAACAAAAAGCGTCTGGCAGTTCTTGGCAGGTAATCCTATGGCTAGCCCCAGGTCCCACTGCCTCATAAAAATATAACTTTTCAAAGTGGGTGATTGTTAAGCTTAGTCTGGCCGATTTCCGAAAAAGGTGGACACGAACGCAGAGACTGTTCGGACGTCTTGCACAGGGAAGCTGCTCGCGGTGTCGAAGTTGCTGGACCAAATTGCTTAATAGTGGAGCCAGGCCAGGACCATCTTCCCAACCATTTCGTCTCAGTTCCCCAGATCGGCAGGACCATTTATGTGCGGAAAGCCGTTCTGCGCCACTCCTATTTCAACCCATTTGCCCACTGTTGGTTATACCAATTGTATGTTCAGTTCCGGTGCATATGTATACAGTTATTATACCCCATATTACCTAAATTATCAGCACTTACTGGCACCGGTCACCGTGATTTACTATCCGAATAATGTATCATTTATTTATTAAAAACTACATTAATTTCAATATTTTGCATCATACCGATATGTACAACCAGGCATAGGGGTTATCTGAGTCTGGTTCCAATGTAAAATTTTCGTTTTCCACGACCTAAAATAAAACTTTAAAAACCGCTTCGCGGCATCACATCGGTCGCCATCGTCATAACGAAGCCATCGTCATCGTTTTTGGTTCATGTAACGGTGAATTGAATGAATAGCACGTCAAGCTTTTTATTCTCTACAATGCGAACCGCCTATGTTTCTGGGTCTTATCAGGTAAACCCGTAAAAATTTCGCGCCGCTTCGCGGCGCTAAATAACAAATGCCTATTTCCTTTTTCGATATCCAAAGAAGCCAAAAAATAACTAAAAACAAAAATAAACGTAAAAAATATAAGAAATCGCGTGGTTGCAAAATAAAGTGGACCAAATCTTGGAAGAAATTCGAAATTGGGGGTAGGTAAGGTCCGCTAAAAACGGTTTGCCCCCCCCCCCCCCCCCAAAAAAAAAAAAAAAAAAAAAACGCCCTTGCTAGCATTATTGATAACTCTGGCAATGAAACAACTCGTGAGCACTGATAACAGCTGCCGAACAGATCCTTGATCACTGTAAACAAACCCATACATTGCTCATAAAGTTTTTGTATCGTCTTTAGTGCGCCATTATAGGTAACATCTTCGCTACTCTGCTTATAGTGACGATCGCTTATGAGTTTTGAAACAAAGCAAACGCAAAACAGAATATAAGTAAAAATTAAACTAAAGGGGCTCCAGACGTGAATTTTATATTAACCAATATATAATACAATAACCAATAATACAAATACATAGCTACGCATATTGTTTTAGCACAGTGTGGCCTAACACCAGTTTAGCCTGAATGTATTCGTAGTGCCTGTCGTTTTCGCTGAAAATAATTACAGATGACTTTTAGCGATAAAAATACTACTAATTAAGCTTTATGTAACAATTTGCTCGATTCGTGCGCACTGGCGGTTCCAGAACGTTGATTTGGGGGGCTAAATTAAAAAAAATCAACAAATTTGAAAAACTCATTCGATTTAGCTTCCGTGAACGTTATTGAATGGTTTTAAGCAAACATGCCTAATTAAAAAATGGTTAGATTTCCTTCCACAGTTGAAAATGTGTCAAATTTCGCGGATTTCAGGCGATATGTGGAAGGGGCTAAAGCCTCTGCCACCCCCCCTTGAATCCGCTAGTGTTCGTGCAGGACTATTATGGTTCTTTGGCGTTAATATCAATAGTAATGAATGAGTAAAATCATCTGATTGAAGCTGTGTTGACGACCGTTATCAAATGGTAAAGCTTTTTACTTTGTTTTACAACCAGAGTTTGGCAATTTATTTGCCGTTTCTTAATCCCTCAGTGGGCTGAAAAAGAACATACATTTCCGGTGTCTCTTTATGTCACACTCATGACACAACATGACACAACATGACGAAAGATCTTATCATCGCTCACATGACCTCACTACCCAGGTAACAGATACCGTTGTAACAACGTTGTGAAAAATCCAGAATGAACTTCACGTTTTAACAACGTTGCGACAACGTCGTGAATGTTGTGAAGAAAAAGTTGTATAAACGTCGCTGTTAAACGTTACAGCAACGCTGTATCGTCACGAAGTCACAACTTTGTTCTAGTAACTTGGGAAGAACAGCTCGCAATGTGGTACAATTATCTAAATTGAGCATATTAACCATCTTGCTAAGATTAATGATCGACCACGTAAGTTACGTTAGCTATGCTTGTCAAAATTAACGTTGAGGCAACGTTGTTTCAACGTTTTGTGAGCGTTACAAGGTAACGTTGTGACAATGTTCCTGGGAGTCTACAAAATTACACTACCACAACGTTGCGTACTTGTGTTAGAACCCTCTCACAACGTAGCGACAGCGTCAAATTGTTGGCTGGGTACCTGCTCGGCACTACTGCTGCTGATACATCAGCTGCAGCTAGAAGTGTCCAACTAATGGTAGCAGCTGACGGCCTGCAAGATCGTGTTCATCTGGTGCATCAGCTGCTGGTTGATGATCTGATTCAGGCTGCGAAGTCGGCTGCCAAGCGTAAGGCGCAGTGGGCGCCCGGCGGTGTTTCCGTCGTGAGTTTTTCCACTGCCTTCCGCCCGCGGCTCGTCGACTCGCAGCCCCATTCGCGTTCTGACGGCCTCTTTCATCTCATTATACCACTGCTGGTGGTGTTCCTTGCTCTTATTTTCGCCTGGAAGCCGGTAGCTCAGGTAGAGGAGGCAATCGAAGCACTAAATCCAGCAGTGCAGCGTATTCAGGCATACTCCAGGACCAGGGATTATGTTGGTGACGGGCCGTCCGGCGGCAGCTGCCAGGTCGTTGAAATTCTTCACGTGGGACCCACATGCTACAACCTTACTGCAAACCCCAATTTTTACACACACCACAACAGAAAGACAATCCAAAGCTATTGGTAGCTGATCCATTGACGTAACAAGCAAAGGCCTCGTTTGTAAATTGTAATCTGAGCCTTTCGTGTGGCAGGCCCGAAGCCTGCGACGCCGCCCCAGGCTGGGGTCGGGTCACGCCAGCCAGGCCGTCGCGACAATTCAGAGCTGAATGAGCGCGGGGGAGCAGTGTTGGCAGGCAACTATTGTCGTCCGTATGCAGAAATACGCTGAATGCCAGTCGTAGTATTTTTTCTGAGTCCTTTTGAGTCTCGTTTGTTTTTCTATTTCTGCAAAGTACTTTTCTGAAAACGTCAATGTGAAGAGGTCCTATTTAAGCAAGTATAATTCCAAATTTACTCACAGAAAATGCATTATAACAACTTCAATATATTCCTAATGAGTTCTGCGTCTGTTTTTGCTTTACCAAATTATTATCCGGGAGCACAGTACCTAGCCGCGTTGAAAACAGGGAACTTTTTTTCGCTACACAGCGCGTTTTGAGGAACTAGTGTGTGTGTGTGCACTTTGAACAATTATTATAGCCCTAAAACGTTAAAATAGACCAAAATGATACGTCTAACGATACACTTTGGACATTTTCCCATCCAATAAGTGGTATCGTAGGCATCAATCCAGAAATCAGGTTTTTGAATAAATTCAGGCTAAACTGGCATTCGGCCACACTGTGCAGTGGTTCGCAAACGGAGCCCTCTGATCATGACCCCATTCGGGGTAACGGAGCCATTCTGCGGGGGTAACGAAGGGCTGCGAAAATGAACCATAAATGTTACGCTAAGACACCTTTGATGCAGCTCTCGGTTATCAATATAACTTGTCGGTGCGCCTAGTTAGCAACGAAGCCCAAAATTGAGAAATTGGTGATGAAAATAAAATTAATACATGTGCGTTCTCAGTCTTTGTTTTTATTGCGAGTTGCGACGCTCCAATGTTTGCAGGTGCTGCCCGCCTCCCGGCCGGCCCTCGCAAAACCAGAAACAGGGAAAATACAAAAAAAGTAGGTGTTTACAGGTGCAACCAACACATTGGGAAATAACGTTATTTTTTATAAATCGGTATACATTTTGAAGGGTGCTTGCCTTCTCTGACTGCTGAAAAGGGGTAATTGTAACGGGAGGATTGGGAACCACTGTTTTAGCATGATGTGTCCGTGCAACATTTCTTTAGACAGTACTATAATTAAATATATATAGAGAACCAGTGTCAATTCAATGTAGTATCTTAATTTGCAGCGCTAAATGCTAGTTATTTTGTAATGCTTATCCGTCTAGTTTGTCATGTTATATCAGTGTAAATATTAATATAAAAAACATACATCTTGGCACTTCGACTTCGAATAGAGCACAATCAATATCT
Source organism: Semibalanus balanoides (assembly GCA_014673585.1). Lineage (NCBI taxonomy): Eukaryota > Metazoa > Arthropoda > Thecostraca > Balanomorpha > Balanidae > Semibalanus > Semibalanus balanoides. The sequence continues at coordinate 25,735 of VOPJ01008490.1, forward strand.
CCGGTGTTTATTAAAGGAAATAGTTCACCTTGGATTGTTTTTTTTTCTGGTTATATTTTCAAATACAACTTCTTTTCATAATGTCAAAAATAGCCATACATCGCGCCGATTCAGGACAGACAGAAGGACGTTAAATTAAAGTAAGTAAAACTATATGCGTTACTTCCGCAACGTCAAACGTGGCTCAGCAATCAGATTCGAATGGTATAGTCGCGTGAGATTACATGGACAGCCTTCTGCCCAGGCGTGTGAGGCCACAGTCTTTCGACAAAAAGTCAAATATTTGTATGGAGAGCCCAAGGAAAACTTGCAGTTAGGGATTTTCTTCAACACGGGCTACAAATGCTTCTTCGGTCAAAAACCATGTTGAAGGTTGAACTGTTTCCTTTAAACACATGTAAAATTTGCATCATAATCCCAAAAAATAAATTAATTTAATCGCGCACTGCATGCGGGGAGTTGATTTCCCGCCCCCCCCCCTAGTTCGTGCGGAAACGGGGCGCGCGCGCGCCAATTTTACGCCGTTTGGGCTCAATTACCATTTGGAAATTTGTTTGAGGTATTCAGTCTGGTACAAGTTCATATAAGTGACTTACCTTCAAAATGTTGTGTTCGTGCTAAGGCCACAGGTGCTTTCGAAAAGTTTGAACATTAGCAGGGTGATTTATACGGATATCATACTACAATTCGTATCGGTCGGGTTTTCGTATCGGTGACAAAGGTCAGTCAATTCCGACCTCCCCAGTGAATGGGGAAAATAACAAAATGCTTCTATTCAGAAAAGAATGCTTGGATTCAAGCTGATTCTTCAGATCAGTTATTTGCTTCATTCCGGATGTCAAGGCTGCTCATATTTCTACAAGGTATCTGAGGGTCATCTGAGGTCATCGCAATGATTTGCTAATAACTATTGATAGAAAAGAGATAGAGACGATCAGTTGACACCACTGTGTTCGTCTCGTCTGGTCGCGTTGCCCCATATGCAATATGACATACTTCACCAAATGACCTTGACCTGAGGTCAAATTTTGAAGTTGACCTTACCAGGTCACCGTGTATATATTTTGCAAAGCGCCTCAATGAGACAAACACGATGGCACCAAAATTATTTCCCTATCTTTGTTGGTGAAATGCTATTCACGAAAAACTGCTTTGCTCAAAATAGCCTTTTTTACCTTTCATGACCTCTGGAGCCTAAACTATTGATCTGAACTCAGTTTTGAGGAAATTTCTGCGATTGAGAATTTCAATAGCTATCTATTGCTTATTTAAGCGTTGTCTCCTAGCTATCATAGTTTCCGAGATAATCGGGGGGTTTCTGGAAAAGAGTCCTAAAACCGGAAAATTTGACCTTTGGTGACCCCTGGTGACCTCAATTGTGACCTGATCCAAGACAAGACTGAAATACTTTCGATAGAGCTTGTCTAGAGCTATCTAATGCCGTTTTAGGCTTGTCGCTACGCTGCTTAGTTTTTGAGATCTCACGGGGGGCGGAAATCACCCCCCTGCAGTTCGTGTTCGGCGCGAACCCCCTGCAGTGCGTGGGTTAAACATTCCGAGATCAAATGATAACACCGAAAATCGCACACATGATCAGGATTCAGGAGTTCGGTTGGAAAGCGTCATATCTCGGTCAAGGTCAATTTCAGAATAGGCCTCTTGAGAGACTACGTGGTAGCTTTATCAGCAGCTCGCCACAATGTTTGCATTGTATTACTGGTAGGTAATAGCCAATGTCCATCGACGTGAGTGGTCGCGATTATGACCTTAAAAGGCTGCAGCTGTTCAACACGGACGGCTTGACAGTGGAGGGTCACTTCACTACAACAATGCTGACAGTGGAGGGTCACTTCACTACAGCAATGCTGACAGTGGAGGGTCACTTCATTACAGCAATGCTGACAGTGGAGGGTCACTTCATTACAGCAATGCTGACACTGGAGGAGGTTACTTCAGATACGCCAATGCTGACAAGTGGAGGAGTACTTCATTACAGCAATGCTGACACTGGGGGTCATTCATTACAGCAAATGCTGAAGGGGGGCATCTTACGCAAGTGTGCTGACAGTGGAGGGTCACTTCATTACAGCAATGCTGACAGTGGAGGGTCACTTCATTACAGCAATGCTGACAGTGTTGGGTCACTTCATTACAGCAATGCTGACGTTTATGTTGTCAGCATTGCCAGCGCCAATCAGTCACGATTTGTAGCATCTGACAACAAGAACAAAGGTGTAGGAGCGTTTCGAAAAGTGGGGGTGGGGGGCAGCCGCAGTGGCGGATCTAGGTTTCGAGTCCGTTCTGGCAGCAAAAAGTTGTTGACCGGGCGAGGGTGGCGTCGGGCCGACAGCGCTAAGAGTCATTGAGCGAGGCTGGGTGTGTGTGGGGGGTTGGAAGCGAGGCACCAAAAGAGCCGTGACTGGGTGTGGTTAAATTGATTCTGGAACAAACATACACCTCCCAGAAACGGTTTGAGCAGGAAGTAAGTTCGCTTACGGGCTTTCGTTATTGGGGGGCGATTGGTTAGTTGCGCTGTTAAGGGAAAAATTACCTTGAAGAAGAAAAAAACCGAGAAAGGTCAGAAATGATGAAGAGAAGCAAAAAAATTAGATCAATTGCTAGTAAGGTCAAAGAAACCTGGAAAAAGCAAATTAAAATGTAAATTATTTGGTGATATTCACATTTTTTCCTCTAAGTAAGAATGCGAAATCAGCTTGTTGAAAGCAGTATTGTCATCAAACGTTATCGATTTGGAGGGATCGTGGCGCATACAAACAGTAGTAGGTTACTTTGCCTAATAACTTGTTAAGATGCAGAAATGCAACGCTTTTAGAAAACCCGGAGTTAATTCGAGCAAGCACGTGGCTTATTTATTATATTTGACATAATCGCCGACGGGATAAACAATCACGTAGATAAAAACACACGCAAAAGAAAACAATATTTTTGCCGTTATTGATGTTTATCCAGAAGAAGTTTTCGTGTTCATTAGGACGTTGAAAGTTGTGTTAAATATTTCAAATTGGCCTATACCCATGTTTATTACATTTATGGACAAATTATCAGTGTATTCTTTTGCATAATCAGTGCAGTGAACGGAGCTTTTCCTGAAAACCCAATGCGACGCCAGAAAGAAAGCAAAGCAAGATGAAGACAGATTGGGGCCATCTTAAGGGACTAGGTAGTTGAATAATTTCGCTGGAGAATGTTGTGCAGAATAACGTTTATAGCGATTTTAGGGCATCAAAATCACGATAAATCCTCACAAAGCTTATTCTTGCAATCCAGGGAATGAGGTACTGAAACAATATGTTCTTGTCCAGTCCAGCACCATGCGTTTCTCTCAAACACTTTTCCCAAAGTATTAAGTCATCTCTACGTCACAATCATGCGTCATATCAGCAAAAATCATCCAATCAGCGAATGGAGTTACCGGGTATACTCGGTCCCGACTTTTAGGACTGAATATTAAATAATTAAGAGATTTCTTTAAAAATGTGAAAGTGTCACAAGTCATTTTCAAGCATGCGCCACAACTTGGCTATCTCAACTCAAAACACAATGTTAAATGTGAACTATTCCCTTTAACAAAGATCCGCCACTGGCCAGCCGTACAACTTAATTTACTTAATAAATGATGAAAAATATTTTGGTGACGTCATACAATATTTCTGGCATATTGGTTGACGAGTATCCCAAATAGGTTATGGCAATTAAGGGTTGTAAATTAAGTGTTTCTGACAACTTAACCCGCGCTCCAATGGGTTCTTCAGCCGACGAACATACGGGGAGGGCAGATTCTGCCCCAACATTATCTTCAACTAATAATCGCAGCGAGACGCGCCAGACGGTAGCTGAAAGTTCGCAATATCAGTCATCAAAAACATACGCGAAATTTGCAAACTATTCATTAGTGAATCAAACATGACTCTATTGTTTTGAAGATGGGCTTGAGTGTCTTCTATACCTGTTCCTCAAATATGTTTCAAAAGTAAAGTACTTAAAGTTGCATTGCAATCGGTTTATAACTACGCGAGTTAATCCCGAAAACACAAGGGGGTGGCTACCCACCTGCACTGGGGAGCGATAATTATGCTCTACAATTATGTAAAACTTGCAAATTTTCGACTCCAATTTGTCTAGAGCTCTGTTCACGGTTGGACTTTCCATTTGCAAAAATATTTGCATATTTTTTTTTAACAAATCTGGAAAGGTTATGTATGGTATACATTGAGCATTCTTATTGCCAGAGTGCCTATGAATAAAATATCTTCCTGTTTCTTCCAAATACCAGAGTGCCTATGAATAAAATATCTTCCTGTTACTTCCAAATATCAAGGCCTTCTCTAAGGAATGTTCACTGCAGGGGATTTCTACCGGCGAATCTATAGGCCTCATGTTTGGGGGGCAAAATTTCGCTCTATTTCGTCAGCAAAATGTTGTTGACGGGGGTGGTATCGGGTCTTAGGGACAGCTCAACGCGATTTTCCTACCGTCAACTGCGTTTTTTTTTGCGTCCATTGTGGGGGGATTACAATTTACAAGGCACTGTGGGCGGCAAATCCCCTCAGTTATCATGTTAAAATAGGCCCTGCCAAATATAATTATTTTTTAAAGGCCAAAATATACATGCAACTACTGAGGGGTTTCGACACGCGAACACAAAATTGTGCGGCTTTTTGCTCGTGGGGCGGCACCAAGCATGAGAGTGGCACTCGGTTGAGGGGCGGCACATTTTTAGGGAAAACACCTGGCTGAATGGTGGCCTCTTTCTGAGGGGGTGGCACCTGGCTGAAGGGACGACACCTGACTGAAAGGGTGACACTTGGCTAAAGGGTTGGCATCTTTTGAGGGACGGCACCTGACTTGGGTGACGTCCAGTCAGCGGCGGCACCTGGGTATGGGACGGCGCCTCGTCGAGGGTGGCACCTAGACGGTGGCGGCACATTGGGACGTAAAAAAGTAGTGCGACTAGTCTGAATGATCTGCTTGGCATCGGTGTCCCTGCGGCTACTAATTTAAAACCAATTACACTGTTACCAGTTGTTATTTACAGTTCGGTGCATATGAAGGTATACAGTTATAAATATCACATGTGCTATAGAGCGCTGACTGCCATCGGCCATCGTAATTTACCATCCGAGGCTAATGTATATGCAAAACTACCTTCATTTCAATATGTTGTATCATACCGAAATGTGCAACCAGGAAAATGGGCTACCTTAGGCTTCGTTTCACTCACGGTTTGGTTGCAATATTTCAATTTCGTTTTTCACGACCTGAAATTAATATTGTCACGCCACTTCGCGACATCACATCGGTGACCATCGTCATAACGAAGTCATGGTCATCGTCTTCGGCTCGTCGTATGTAACGCTGAATTGAATGAATTACATTTTTAGCTATTTTATCCTTTATAAGGCCCATAGCCTATATTTATTATTTATTGTTTTTGTCTGGCAAACCCGTTACAATTTATCTTAATAACAAATACCTTCTATAACAAAAACATCCACAATAAAAATGCTGCAAAGGCATACAAATACACGAATAAAAATGGGGGAATATTTTTTGTCATTTCAGCCGACTACTCAAAAATCATCCGTGCCGCCCCTGCGGCTGAGTGATATGACACAAAGCATCTGATAATCACATTGATACTGCAATAGAGGAGCAATGACTAGGATCAATGCATCAAACGACACCTCCGCTATCTGAGAAGTGGGTCATCGACCTTTAACAAGGCCGGCTACAATCATCTATGCTTCTTTTGATACCAAAGTTTCGTGAACCACCAAGCCTTCAAACCCAGCTGTTCCTTCGCTCCTTTTGTACCAAATGTTTTGTTTTCATAAAGAACATCTAATAAAGGGACTGTCCCACCTTTAAAAAATGTATCAAATGTACGTCGTTTGTAGTGCAAAATATGAAGTGAATGCTGCTGAACACGATTATTGACATTTGTTTCTCACGAACAGTGCTCAATTTCATAAAAAAATCAGTTTTTAATATTTTGGTGCTTGATGACTCATATTGAAGGATTTATTTTTGGGAAAAAAGAAAACCTTCAACGCTGTTATAAGCTAGGACTTAGTGTATGACTATTGGGCTAATGTATGGCCAAAGGGTAAAATACAAGTCGACTGTAATCAAACATTTAGCGAAGGAGAGACTACGACACGGCTCACGGGCCACCCATTCAAATAACATTGGGGGGCTGGCGATGTTCCAGATTGCAAAATCAACTCGAATTTCTCTGTTGATCCGACCTTCAGGGTTGTTTTAACTTAAACCATACATAATTTCAATGCCAAGCACGCAAAATGGCTATCTCAACTCAAATTTTATGTTAAGGTGGGACAGTCCCTTTAAGAATATATAACTCAGGGGGCTGACTCCAACACCTTCAGCATTACAAAAGAGGGTCCAGCAAATGCCAGCCTCTGATTGATCTTGACGTCAGCGGCACACGACGCATGCTATAGCCGGCATAACCCAGTGGGCCCTCTAACTCAAAAACTAAAAACGCTAGCAAGGTCTTGCTAGCGTCTTGCTAGCGTCTACGCAGAAAACAGCGTTCAAAAGCTCTCTATAAGCCCATTCGAAGTTATTGAGCATTATTTGGCTCAGGTCAATATTAAGGTCACCAGAGTTCATCAAAGGTCAGGTTTTCGAAATGAAGGACTTTGCTCTAGAAACTCCCAAATATCTCGGAAAATATTAGAGCTAGTAGCAAACGGAAAAAAAAATCATGAATATTCCAATCGCCTTGTCATTCTGATATTTAAGCTTAATTCCATAGTTAAGGCCCCAGAGGTCACCAAACGTCAGAAGGATATTTTCCAAAACGTTTGTCATTAATAACTTGTCAATGATTAGACATATAGCAGTGGTTTTAACACCATCGTGTGTTTCTCGTAAAGGCACTTTGAAGCAGCATATTAATGGTGACCTGGTTAGATCAACTTCCAAGTTTGACCTCAGGTCAAAGTGATTTGGTGACCCAGGTAGTTCATGCTGTATATGAAGCGACGTGACTAGACGAGACAAACACAATGGCGTCACTTGCACGTCTATATCTTTCTTCTATCAAGAGTTATTAGCAAAAAGGTGCTGGTGACCTGAGATGACCTCAACTGACCTTACAGAAGTCATTGAGCAATAATTGTACCTGGGTCATCAACATTGAGCTAAAATAGCATTCTGAAATAATTGGCCGTATCCAATGCATGTTATCTGAAAGGAAGCGTTTGTATGTTATTCATGAAACGTAACTTTGATGACCTCTGGTGACCTCAATATTGACCTGAGCCAAATAACGCCAAGTACCTTCGAAAGAGCTTTCGAACGCTGTTCTCCGCGTTTTGCTAGTCTTTTTCGTTTTTGAGTTAGAGGGTGGGACCCCAATGGATTTAACACGCTGATCATGCCGGCTAGGATACGTCATGTGCCGCTGACGTCACAACCGATCAGGCCTTGTGACCAGTGTTTTCAATGGATCGGTCGCACCCATGGGTGCCCACTCAATTATTCCGATTGTCTGGGCTGGGTATGCTTTTTTACTTTTCATGGGTACTGGGTGGGCATGGGTATGACAATTTTTGAGTCGTGTCGCTGGCCGTTATTTTTTACTTGACAACCAGATGCTTAACCAGGTAAATATGTTAATAAATAATATAGTACACTTAAGCACTAAATCTGGACAATTATATGAGAACAATAAATCATATCAAGTACTTAGCAGTGGTGAAAGATTAAAGAATCCCAAATCATGTCCGATCCAAAGTCTGATCCAGTATGACAATGTTGACCGAAAAGTGTTCGATGAGTCAAAAGCAACAGCACCTACACAGGTGCGTTGATATTATTGTCTCGTTATGAGCACGCAAGTGAAATATGTTAGGATTAAGTGGTTTGCAAACTTTGTGATAAATACATATCTGCTGAATTATGCGGATCGGCCGGTACGCGGGCATTGTCTATATTATGGATTTGAATGGGTCTGGTCTGGGTCTGGGCTTGGTGTTCATGGGCTTCGGCTGGGCTGGGCTTGGGATCATCACACCCATTGAAAACTATGCTTGAGACCCTGTTTTTGGACGGCATGGCCCACCTTGTTATAGTGCCTTGATATAACTAACAAAATGCAAAAGTCGGGCAAGTTCACGTAATTATTCTAACGTTATTTTGTATTAATCAAATACTGATACCTACCTCTACATAGTACGTACTACAATAAACGGAGGAAAACAACGCCAGACGAATCTGGAAAGTGCTTAAAACAGAAGCATTGAAGCAGTTGAAACTAGAAATTGTGCAAAAAATAAGACATAACTACTAAAAATACATTTGATAAGAGCAGACTAAGTAACACATCCACGGGTAGCTAGCCACGGGTAGCCACGGGTAGCTAGCCACGGGTAGCCACGGGTAGATAAGCCAGTTCGCACTGCACACTTTGGATGACTCTTCACTAGCGGAGGGAGCGATTAGTCTGCACTTTGAGGTCACAGTTTAATGCTATACCTATCTACGTTATCTGGCAGGTGCACGTGACGCGGAGAGGTGCAGTCGGCACCGCACTTGACGCGACAATGGCTCTCAGTTGTGTGTCCAATCCGGCTCTATATGGACAGATAGTCAGAGCGGCCTGTCACGTCACTCAAACCTGACTGCGGCCGTCACAGTGACGTCACCTATGGGCCAGAGATCTGTATAGTGTATGATACGCCCATAGCAGTCTCTCTCAGACCGAACATAGGCCTGAAGCTGCATCATGAACCTGTTGCATACAACCTTCAGGGTATCTTAAAGGAGACCTAACACCACCTTATTCTGATCCTCCAGCTTAGCCTCAGTGTTGCAGGCGGTTCTGTTAGCATCCTCAACTGCGCCGTGCACAAAGTAAGCCATGTACTTTGTAGTCTGGCGAGTTAAGTTAAGCAATGGCGGGTTAAAGGCCAGGCATTGGGCTGGTGAAGTCAAGATTTGCCCCTACCAACACTTCTTTATACCCTTCTTGGTGGTATGCGGCCCTTGCAGTGCAGCTCATTCACGATGATGACAGAGATCATTGGGGAGGATAACGTCATGGTGGCCATTTAAAAGGACTGTCCCACCTTCAAAAAATGTGTCAAATGTACGTCGTTTGTGGTGCAAAATAAGAAGTGAACTGCGCTGAACACGAATTATGACATTTGTTTCTCAGCCGAAAACAAGTGACCTCATTTCATAAAAACTCGTTTAAATGAGTTAATGGGCTGATGACGTCATATGAAGGAATTATTTTTTCGGGAAAAAAATATCCACGCTGGTTATAAAGTAAGGACTAGTGTATTGCTAATGGTAATGGCCAAAAGGTAAACAAGTTCGACTGTAATAAACATTTATCAAAAGTAGTGTATCTATAACATGCAGGACTCAAGACGGCAAACCATTGCCAAAATACATTGGCGGCCTTGAGAGAATGTTACAGACATATAAGCCAGGTGGCAAAAAGTTGATACTTTTTGGGAACCAGACACCCGAACCGGTCCAAAAAGCTGAAAAAATGGACCCAGTTCAGACCCAATGCAACGCAAGTTTTGGACCCAGCGGACCCATTTAGCAAAATGTTGTCTCGCAACTAATATGACAAATGTGGCACTCAACAGTTAGTGCAATCAAATTAGTCTTGGACTCTTGTAGTTGCAAAATACATAAAGTTTAGATAGGCCAACCAGCACAAAGACAACTGCGTATCAGTGGTTCCTACTTTCCGTAAACACACAGTGAAACATAAGTTGGACCGCCAGTCTGTACCCGATACCAATTTGGTGACGGCGTACCCAGTCAGGAACCAACTGGGTCCAGACTGGGTCTAGAGACTGGTTCCTCGGGTCCACGTTTTGCCACCTCTATTACAGGTTGCAAAATCAAACTCTAATTTCTCTGTGATTGTGATTGAAACTCTAATTTCTCAGTGGTTGTTTTAACTTATACCATACATAATTTCAATGCCAAGCACGCAAAATGGCTATCTCAACTCAAATCTTATGTTAAGGTGGGACAGTCCCTTTAAACACCCATCTTCGGTGCCAAAAACGCATTGCCTTCCTCGGGTGCTCCATCAACTCATCCTGCAGTTGCTGGATGGATTATGGTGTCCAGACTTGCCGGCCGCCGCCCCGAAGTGTTTCCACCACCTCCTGCCTTCTATGCTAGATTTATTTATCACAAACTCAAGCGGAAACGTATATACGCCTTTCGATGTCGTTTACTTGAGATTGTCACCTCAAAGCTCTATAAAAATGGAAGTTTTAAGACTGACAAATTTACTCCAAACACCCCGAATATATTTAATTTATGACGCACTAAACTGTGTTGCTTCGGTGTTGATAATAGCCGCGCTGACGAGTCGCGAACATGATGAGTAGAAGACGAGTGAGCAATCGACCCACAGCAGCCAATAGCCATTGATGAGTAAATCACCAACATTCCTTGCCGAAACCGTTTTTAGAAAACGAGATCAAGTTTTTGTTCTACGACACAGCGTCACATTCGAACGTTTGCTGGCTGTCAGTAGGCTCAGCCCGGACTCAGGGGCTCAGCCAGACTTTCGGCAAGGGGGAACGGCATCCCCAGGGCCCCCTAGGCAAAGGCCCCCACCCCGAAAACAAATGGCGCAAAAATGTCTCCCCGGACTTAGGCCACAAAAAGTCGCAGGTAGGAACGTCGCTGATCTTGTTTAGTGTGAAATTCGGTCCAATGGGGGGGGGAGAGGAGCTCTTCCCCCTGGCTGCGTCCCTGCCCGGACTGTCTTCCTCCTGTGGGTGGGGGAGGAGGCAACGGTTGGTCTGCTGCTGCGGCCCGGCCGCAAGTTCCCGAAGTCTTTCACGTTGATTCCCAACACCTTGCATGTCTTCGAAATTTACTGTCGGCACTTAAACGTTGATGTCTTTAGTGTACATATAGTTCAGAGGTAACGTGTGTGTAAAACAACACATTGTAATGTTTTTACCGTATGACTTCGCCTATTATTGGATATGAATCTGTTGGTGATACAAAAAAAACATTAGGAACGTTGGTCGGAACAAAGATCCCTCTGACACCGCTGCTGCCGTCCTGTGGAATTCCACCGCGCTGTGAGGGCCACTCGAAGCTCGAAGTAGCTTCGAGTGGCCACCATAGCCCACCGATTATCGCCCGCGCCGACCCGGCGATGACCGCCGGGAACCGAAAACACAAGTGCCTACCGGGCTGTGACCTTCCCCCTCCCCCCGCCTGTCCCCCTCCCCCCGCCCTATCTGGCACGCCTGCCCTGGAGATATGATGAAGTCGGCCGGCCGCGATACTGAGCTCTCTAGTCGTCTCTCGTCTCCCGCGACACAGAGCTCTGGTCTCCCAAGATACATAGCGACGGCCCGGCCTCTCTGTCTGTCTGTCTGACTGACTGTCCAGCAGTGGCAGGAGAAGCAGCAGCTGCTGCTGTGACGTTACTCAGACCCCAGGAACGCTAGCGTCGACAGACGGACTCCAGCTCCGCCGCCGCCGGTTCGGTTCTGCTGTCAGCTCACACTCGTCGGCGGATTATTCTCCTGGTCGTAACAGGTATAGCGAATGATGCTCGTTAAGGAAGCAGGTTTATCGTCGTTTTCCAACTTATCTGTACAATTTGGTATAGGTGGGTATCATAGGCGGCTAAGCCAGCTGTACCAACGGAAAAATAATCTGAGCAGCCGTTTTAAGATACAACCTCGGGAAATTTTCAGAAGAGAGTCACCTAGAGTTGATATTGGGAGGCTCAAAAAAATCTAATTTTGAGGCCGAAAGCCATTTTGTCTGTCTGAAAGAACATCAACCTTGCTTGAATCGTCTTGAAAAGGAAATTCGACTTTCAATTGATAAACTGTCCTGGTCAGTGGTCACTCATAAAAAGATAGATCAAGCGGTCACGCGCGTCCAAAAAAATCAGACAACACAAATTGTTCCTCGGTTCAATGCGAGTTTCTTCAATGCAATTGTTTGATGTCGTAACTATGATAGTTTGTGAAGTACGAGCCGCAAAATGTAGCGAGCCGCTGAGTGACCTCCGAGAAGTGTCCGAGGCTCTATCTTGAAAACCGCCGCTCGAGTTATTTTTTTTTCTTCCGCACAGCCGGCGTTCCCTCCTATGAAAACCACCTAGACCAAATTACAGAGATAAATTAAATATGATTGTATTTTTTCGATCTATCATATTGGGAGACTTACAAAGCCTATTTTGAGGCCGAGATTCATTTTTGTATTTGTATATCTGAAAGAACATTGACCAGGCTTGAATCATCGTCAAACGGAAATGCAACTTTAAATTGAGGAATTGTCCTTGTTATTCACAAAAAAGTCATGCGGCCAGGCAGGCACGTAGCCAAGGTAAAGACCCAAGACCAAACCGCAACCAGAAATATATAAAAATGCGGTGTCATGCCTTGGTCGATTTATTGTGGAATGCCCCTAATATCAGATCGGAAAATATTAATTGCGAGCGAGCGCGAAGCGCGAAGCGAGTCCTCATTGAATAGCGGATTTTTTCTCACATATCAGTAAGACGCCTTAAACGGCGAAGGACGAGCGAGCCCGAATAAATCCGCATCAATTTATTACCCACCCAACGGAGGTTCGTTTTGTGCAAAGCATGCTTCTGAATTATTTTCGCTATGTGTTGTTTTGCCGTCGCAAATAGATCCGAACTAAGTCGATACTTTGAACTGAATAGGTTTTGCAGCGTTATTTCAAATTTGCAATTATAAGCTTCATATTTGTAGGCAAAAATAAATTGTGGGGGTATTAGATAGATTTGATTGCGCTTTACAGCTACATCATTTTTATCGTTTAGCACCCTTTGGTTTTGACGCTACGGCGGTGTAATGAAGGAAATATTATAAATTCGGCAATGTAAATATTACAGGCGGATTTTAACAGCGATATACTGCATTAAAACCTAAATTTGTGCATGCATTTTAGAGACGGTACATTGGTCTAAACATTGGTGCTTGTTTCATCGCTTCACTTCCCATAGGTGCTGAGCACTGATTTAAATTGCGAAGACGTCATAAAACCATAAATTTGCGCTTGGTTTTGCCAGTAACTTTGCGCGTGCCACGCTCCGCTGATCGACACATGTATACGCTTGGCAGATCGTTTCTCTACACATCTGTGTTCGACCCGTGTCATTGCGACTTTTGGTTGCCGAGATATAGGTCCGGTATTGCAACAATATTTTGTAGATAATTTCGTGACCGGATCAGGGGTGCACGTACGCACGTGCAACGTGACCCATAGTTTGACCTGTAAATCTTTGCCAATGGTGTGGTCTCAAACCACACACCAAATTTCAGCTTAATTGGTCCAGCCGTTTCTCAGCTATAGCAGGATAATATTTTCTGACACCCCTGACGCGGCACGTGTCACGCGCCATGCTGACCCCTCACGTGAAAAAAAACATGTCAATAATCATAATTTCATTTCATGGGGCTATCAAATGGCGGAAACCCCTTGTCAATCGGATGCGGGATTCAAAAGATATAAGCTTCTGACCAGCCTCGCGGTCTGGCCGGGCCGGGTCGGCCGCTCATATGTGAGAAAAATCCGGTATTTTTATAAATTTAGTCCGAATGCTTTGTAGGGATGGCTTTCCGAGGTCAGGATCCGCGCTAAGCAGAGCTTGTTGCGCTGGTCCTGACCTCAAACGCATACCGCACATCGCCGCAAAATCTACCGCTCGTTGGCCGGACAGAAATCCTTAGCAGACCGAAAGTTTTACGTGCCCGATACCTGGACAGCTTGCAGGCCGCTCCCGCTCCGCTGACCGTCCACGCCATGGCCCTTGAGTTGCGACCGTGGAGCTGCACGGGCACGCTCAGGCCAACGCCCACGTAGGATGCCAAAATAGCGAGCGCCGAAGCGACTCGAACCCAGGCTGCCAGTACTGAGATAGGTCAGAAGACCGGCGCTCTCCCACTGAGCTACGGGGGCGGTATTCAATGAGGACTCGCTCGCGCTTCGCGCTCGCTCGTAATAAGCGGCCGACCCGGCGACGCTGGTCAGAAGCTTATATCTTTTAAACCCCGCATCTGATTGACATGCGGTCTTCGCCATCTGATAGCCCCATGCAATGTCATTATGATTGTTGGCATATTTTTATCATGTGATGGGTCAGCATGGCGCGTGACACGTGCCGCGTCAGGGGTGTCAGGAAGTATTATCCTGCTGTAGCTGAGAAACGGCTGGACCTATAAAGCTAAAATTTGGGGTGTGACTGGAGACTTCACCACTGGAAATGTTGCACAGGTCAAACTCTGGGTCACACTGCACGTGCGCACGTGCACCCCTGTTCCGTCCACGAAATTTACAAACAAAACATCGTTGCAATACCGGACCTATATCTCGGCAACCAAAAGTCGCAAAGACACGGGTCGACCCACAGATTGCGTAGAGAAAACGACTTCCCGCCGGCGGTAATGCATTATGTGTCGATCAGCGGCGCGTGGTACGTGCAGAAGCTACCTGGCTATACAAGCGCAAAATTCATAGTTTCAAAGACGTCTTCCAATTAAATCAGTGCTCAGCACCTATGGGACGTGAAGCGATGAAACAAACACCAATGTGTAGACCAATGTACCGTCTCTAAATGCATACAGAAATGTATATTTTTATGCAGTATTTCGCTGATGAAGTCCGCCTGTAATATTTGCATTGCTAATTGTATAATATTTCCTTCATCACACCGCCGCAGCATCAAAACCAAAGGGTGACAAGCGATAACAATGATGCAGATGTAATGCGCAATCAAATCCATCTAATACCCACCCAAAATGTATTGTTGCCTACAAACATGAAGCTTATAATTGTAAATTTAAAATAACGCTACAAACCCTATTTAGTTCAAAGTATCGATTTAGTTCGGATCTATTTGCGACGGCAAAAGTTCAAAACAACACATAGCGAAAATAATTCAAAAGCATACTTTGCACAAGACGAACATCCGTTGGGCGGGTGATAAATTGACGCAGATTTATTCGGACTCGCTCGTCCTTCGCCGTTTAAGGCGTCTTACTGGTAAGTATTCAAATATCAGATCAGGTCAACGATTACTGGGTTCTCTAGTCAATGGGTCTGATCGTATTTTAACAGCGATTGCAGCTCTATTGTCCTTCCACTCATGATCCCATTTAATCGGTAATCAAACAAAGCAAAGATTAAACGCCGAGCTGACGGAACAAAGGGCAGATTAAAAGTGACTTGTCACTGCCGGCTGCGAGCTAGCTATCCAACTCAGAGGTATGTAGTATGTACCTACGTCAGAAGTCGGTGCGCCAAGGCGCGATACATGATAAAGAAGAGACCCACACGGGTCGGCATTGCCATTGTGAACTGTATGAAGGAATGCTCTGGCGGTAATTACTGACTCATGACATTGAATCTCGTCAATGTTAAGTATCTCGTGGTATGAAGCATACCTACTTAGGCGTCTTATTATATTTCTACATTGGTAAATGAGACATAAATCTACCCTTCGACACAGACTCATTCGTTTTATAGATATTTGTCCGACACAAGCAGAAGCAATATCTCTGCTATCTACCTGGAATTTTGAACCGCTTATGTATTCTATCCCTTTGTTTAGCTCAGTTAAAACGTTTTCAACATGCGCATTACGCATCATGTAATACAAACTCCAACTGCATGCATGAGGGAGTCGTAGTTCATATTTCCTTTCTTTTTTCAAGACTTTCTTCAATTAAAGACTTCAACTATAATCGTTGGCAAGTTTCGATGCATATTTTTATTCATATTTGTGTCAGTTTATGAGGCTATCTGCCTCATAATATGCAATGCCTTGAGCAAACGCCCACTAAGGCGCACAATATTTTATTTCGTAAGCTAAAATATGATATGTATGCAGTTATCCATATTCCATTGTCCAATTACTTCAGATTCAAATGCTTATTATTACTATGTATTGTACAGAGGTAAACGGAGGTGAGGTGAATGCATGATTTGCAAATAATGCGGCAATGTAAGCATGCTCTCGACAACATTCGTTTCCACTTCCAGTGCCGCCTAACTACCCAGAACCATGGAGCAGAGCAAAAGCACAGATGCCCTGGCCGAATTGGATACGGATGTCAACGTCGAGGCTGACTCGTGTAAGCAGAGAGGCTCTTCTGTTGGCGTGTATTACATGAAATAACGATTGTTCGCGTGTGCGTCATGAAAAGGAGACTGCGGTATAAACAAAGTTAACGAAACATTTGGAGAATCTTGTATGTCTAAAATTGCATGCCTTACCATACTTGACTTTGGGATGTGCAGTATAAAAAACTATCTCCACCTCCACGTCATCTGATGTCGTGTCTGTACCCCGTCCACAGGTCAGCTGATGTCGTGTCTGTACCCCGTCCCCAGGTCAGCTGATGACGTGTCTGTACCCCGTCCCCAGGTCAACTGATATGTCGTGTCTAGTACCCGGTCCCCAGTCAGCTGATGGTCGTGTCTGACCCCTTCCCCAGGTCCAGCTGGATGTCGTGTCTGTACCCACCTCCCCAGGTCAAGCTGATGTCGTTGCTCTGTACCCCGTCCCAGGTCAGCTTGATTGTTGTCTGTACCCCGTCCCCCAGGTCAGCTTATGTCGTGTCTATACCCCACGTCCCAGGTCAGCTGATGTCGTGTCTGTACCCCGTCCCCAGGTCAGCTGATGTCGTGTCTGTACCCCGTCCCCAGGTCAGCTGATGTCCTGTCTGTACCCCGTCCCCAGGTCAGCTGATGTCGTGTCTGTACCCTGTCCCCAGGTTCAGCTGATGTCGTGTCTGTACCCCGTCCCCAGGTCAGCTGATGACGTGTCTGTACCCCGTCCCCAGGTCAGCTGATGTCGTGTTGTACCCGTCCCCAGGTCAGCTGAAGTCGTGTCTGTACCCCGTCCCCAGGTCAGCATGATGTCGTTCTATACCCCCGTCCCAGGTCAGCTGATGTGTTGTCTATAACCCCGTCCCCACGTCAGTGATGTCGTGTCTGCTACCCCGTCCCAAGGTCAGCTTGATGTGTGTCTGTACCCCGCCCCCAGGTCAGGCTGATTGTCGTGTCTGTACCCCGTCCCCAGTCAGCTGATGTCGTGTCTTACCCCGTCCCCAGGTCAGCTGATGTTTCGTGTCTGTAACCCCGTTCCCCAGGTCAGCTGATGTCGTGTCTGTACCCGCGTCCCAGGTCAGCCTATGTCGTGTCTGTACCCCGTCCCCAGGTCAGCTGATGTCGTGTCTGTACCCCGTCCCCAGGTCAGCTGATGTCCTGTCTGTACCCCGTCCCCAGGTCAGCTGATGTCGTGTCTGTACCCCGTCCCCAGGTCAGCTGATGACGTGTCTGTACCCCGTCCCCAGGTCAGCTGATGTCGTGTCTATACCCCGTCCCCAGGTCAGCTGATGTCGTGTCTGTACCCCGTCCCTAGGTCAGCTGATGTCGTGTCTGTACCCCGCCCCCAGGTCAGCTGATGTCGTGTCTGTACCCCGTCCCCAGGTCAGCTGGATGTCTGTCTGTAAACCGTCCCCAGGTCAGCTGATGTCGGTCTATACCCCTCCCCACGTCAGCCTGATGTCGTGTCTGTACCCCGTCCCCAGCGTTCAGCTGATGTCGTGTCTGTACCCCGTCCCAGGTCAGCTGATGTTCGTCGTCTGTACCCCGTCCCCAGGTAGCTTGATTGTCCTGTCTGTACCCCGTCCCCAGGTCAGCTGATGTTTCTGTCTTACCCCGTCCCCAGTCTAGCTGATGTCGTGTTATATACCCCGTCCCCAGGTCAGCTGATGTTCGTGTCTGTAAACCGTCCCCAGGTCAGGTTGATGTCGTGTCTGTACCCCACCCCCAGGTCAGCTGATGTCGTGTCTGTACCCCGTCCCCAGGGTCGTGATGTCGTGTCTGTACCCCGTCCCCAGGTCAGCTGAGTCGTGGTCTGACCCCGCCCCCAGGTCAGCTGATGTCCTGTCTTACCCCGCCCCAGGTCACTTGATTCGTGAGTCTGCTTACCCCGCCCCCAGGTCAGTGATGTCGTGTTTCTGTACCCCCGTCCCCAGGTTCAGCTGATGTCCTGTCTGTTACCCCGTCCCCAGCGTCAGCGGATGTCTGTCTGTACCCTTGTCCCCATTGCAGCTAGATTTCGTGTCTGTACCCGTCCCAGTGGTCACTTATGTCGTGTCTGTACCCCTCCCGCAGGTCAGCTGATTTGTCGTGTCTGTACCCCGTCCCCAGGTCAGCTGATGTCGTGTCTGTACCCCGCCCCCAGGTCAGCTGATGCCGTGTCTGCCGTGGCGGTACGCCATCGCCATTGTCGGTCTGTTCGGCTTTGCATCTGGATACGCCATGCGGGTCAACATGTCCGTGGCCATTGTGAAGATGGTGTCGAACCAGTCGTCAGCGGCACCCAGCGGCACCACCTGCCCTGCAGGAAACAGCAGCAACACCGATTACAACCCGGTATGTACCGGTAAAGCGCAGAGTATAATCTGGTACTGACCCGTACAGCAACAGAGTATAATCAGGTTCTGACCGGTAAAGCACAGAGTACAATCTGGTACTGACCGGTACAGCACAGAGTATAATCTGGTACGGACCAGAACAGCACAGGGTACAGTCCGGTACCTACTGACCCGTACAACACCGAGTACACTCCGGCATGGACCGATGCAGCACAAAGTACAATCTGGTGCGGACCAGCAGGAGATGGCAGCTCTGTCTGGGGACACGGCTACAAGTAGTGTTGATAAAGTAGGAGCAACACTTGTAAGATACTATAATAGGCGGACCGTACTTCGATGACTACTATACCGGTGTACTACCAACTGTCTGCTTCACTGGCCAGCGGCCATTAAGGCGGCTGCCAGAAGACAGTGTTTGTGGCTTGTTCCCTGCAGCAGTCGAGCAGTGGGTCTCTCCTCTCGTTCCGGCTCTCTGTGTGTAAAGACACGGACCGTCGATGTTAATGCAGTCTGACATCGCGTGCTGTGGTGAGAATCGCCGATGCTTGTTCTAGGTGCTAAAAAACACGCACAGAGTCATTCGTAAATTTGCCAAATACCAAAAAGCATGAGTATGTATGTAGTGTAGTGTTAAGTGTATGCTGATCTGGTCGAGCTCAACACATGTAGGTATTGTGTACGCACTACGCACTAAGTATGATTATGTAATGTGTATGTATGACGTGGCCATGTGGTCGCCTTCAGGACGGGTTTGACTGGGACGAGTCGAAGCAGGGCATCGTACTGAGCAGCTTCTTCTGGGGCTACCTCATCACTCAGTTCCCGGCGGGCCGGATAGCCGAGGTGTATGGCCCCAGGCTCGTCTTCTTCTGCGGCATCTTCCTCTCCGGTGGGTGACACTGACGTGTGAGGAACCTCAGCACTGAGGAACCTCAGCTGAGGTTCCTCACTGAGGAACCTCAGCAGCGGCCGAACGCCGATCTCAGGGGTCCTTAGGCGGCTCAGACTACATAGTTGATTTAAGTTGAGATATAATCATATAGAACAGAACCATGCCCACCGCGGAGCGCAGGTTTAAGACTTGTTTAGGATTAACTTGTGTGTGTCTGAGTCCGGCTCAGTTCCCCCAATATAGGAAAACGTGTTGATATTCGTCTGATCTCTGTCGTTTTGGGAGGCCATGATTCGGATGTGGATCCGGGATCCACCATTAGATCTTAACTAATTTATTAAGAATCTGTTTACATGGTATGTCAATCTTAACTAATTAATGAAGAATTTGCTTACATTGCATGTTTTCGTAAGTGACTGATAACTTCTGACTATGTGCTGGTCGGCTGTTGTTTCAGCCATCGGCAGTCTGTTAACACCTGTCTGCGCTAACTACAGCTTCGGCCTACTGATCGCATGCCGCTTCGTCATGGGTCTGGGACAGGTAAGCAGCTGATCTGGCTCGTCCTGGTCTGGCTCTGTCATGATCTAACACATCTGGGAACCACAGGTTACAGATAGGACATCTGGGAACCACAGGTGGGACATCTGGGAACCACAGATGGGACATCTGGAAACCACAGATGGGACATCTGGGAACCAAAGATGGGACATCTGGAAATCACAGGTGGGACATCTGGGAACCACAGATGGGACATCTAGGAACCACAGATGGGACATCTGGGAACCAAAGATGGGACATATGGGAACCACATATGGGACATCTGGGAACCACAGATGGGACATCTGGGAACCACATATGGGACATCTGGGAACCACAGATGGGACATATGGGAACCACAGATGGGACATCTGGGAACCACAGATGGGATAACAAATTTAAAAAGGATATCACAGTTTTGACTGACTTATGGCTTCTAAATTATGGTATCATACTATCATGCATAATGCATATACACATCACGTATTTTTGTAATTAAGTTTGCCGTTTTTTATTATTTCATCGCTGTATTTCTGAGGCACAATTAGTCCAGAATCGAGAGAGCTAAGACATGTGTTGTGTATGTATATTTCTCAATTTTTTATTTTGACCTCATGTGACCTCACCTTGACCTGAGCTTGACACTAACTTGACGTAAATGAAGTCAGGTGGTAAAATGACTATTATTATCGAATCATACCTACGTGAAAAATAACCCATAAAACATGTGTTGCATGACTTTCGTATATATTTTGCGCATAGTCACATGCGCAAAACCTTTTGTGACCTGACCTTGACCATGACCTTTGCCATCATTCTCTTTTTAGCTCATGTAGGATGTGTGTCATACCTTAGAGACCACTTTGGGTGATCATGGTTTCAATCGAAGGCTTTGGATGGACACCATAACTCAAATACCTCGATTGTGACCTTTAACCTGACCTTGACCTGACCTATAACCTTGAAAACTGAATGTTAAACATTTGGTAGATTCAACTCGTTGAGACCTTTCTATCGCTGCATGTTGTGTCCAAATCAGATCATTACTTCTGGAGTTGGACAGGGAAAAACGCCCCCCCCCCCACCTACCAACCTCAATAGAAGATGGCTGAAGAGAGACCCAGCCAATCCCGGATTTAGCCGTTTATCAGCATACTGATATTTGCAGTTTCTTTTAGAAAGTGTAAATCACTTTTTTTAATCCAAGAATTAGCATCGTCGCCAAATGCAATGCAAATTCTACCGCTTAAGATAAATGTTGAAAGAATGTACGTCTTTGTATGTCTGTATGTAATAGTATGTCTATATGTCTTGATGTGCCTATATTGCAGTCACAATTACCATACACTTACAGGCGGTACTGTACCCGTGTTACCAAGTGGTCGTCAGTAACTGGGCACCTCCGATGGAAAAGAGCCGGATGACCATTCTAGGCACAACAGGTCAGTCTTAATCTCTATTACTCTCCATCACACCATGAAATCGTCTCGCAACGTACTGGCATCGGCCGTCGGGTCTATCACTGACTGCATTCCGGACACGGTGGCTCTGTGCCTGTGGCCAGCTGGCTTGGTGTGTATCTAACTTAGTATTTAAAGAAAGTCTTTCCTTCTGTCTGTCTGTTTGTCATCCAACTTTTTTCTTATGTTTTATTCGGAATCAATGACAATTCAAACAAATACCTAAAAACATTTTAGGTATTTGTTTTTAGGTATTTGTTTGAATTGTCATTGATTCCGAATAAAACTTTTTTTCTTATCCGCATATAAGTGCGAAAAGTTATGTAGTTTTGACACATTTAGCATTGAATAGTATCTAAGAAATCATTTTGCAGATCGCATGACAACATGTGTGCATATTATATTCTGCTCCCCACATTTCCCAACATCAAAACGTCCTCCTACAAGTAAAGGTAATGACTGACTGTTAGAAAAAAATAACACGACACAACTTCCACCGATAATACCGCCGTCCGCCCTCTGATGAGTAGAACTTGAACTATACGCAACCAGCGAGGCTCGGGCTGCAGTTTGTGCACACCAGCGCAACCTGTATAGAATATTTGCTCAATGCGCACACCAGCGACACATGTAGCACGGAGAAGGGTTCCAGAAAACGTACAAAAAATAACCGTTTCGCACCGAATTAAACAGTTTCACAAAAAAAACAAAAAACATTCACAAGCCATGATCCCTTGACGGGTGAGTACCTCGGTAGTATGCCGAATAAAAAACGTAAAAATGCAGTCTGAATGCATAGATCGTCCAGCGGAGTGAACGGGTTAGCACTAGTGGTGAGTGGTGACTTTGCAAAATATCGTTTATGCATAGCTCCCGCCTCCCTACCAGTGTCGCTGTTTTTTCTCCTTTTTTGCTTTTTTGCTTGCGTACCACTTATCGGTTTAGCAGATCCGGGTACTCGATTTTGTACTTGTAGGACTGTTCGCCCCGGGGCTGGAACGGGGCAAGGGAACGGGCTCACGGCCCTCACGCATGAGATTAGCTTGTCTCCTTTTTGTTCGCAGGTTTTTCTGCCAGTAAAGCTACCGTCTGTTCCCGTTGTGACCGGCGTCCCCCCCCCCTCCCTGCCCCCCGCCAGGCAACACGTGGGGCACCATCATCGGGATGCCGATCTCCGGACTGCTGGCCGGCTCCAGCCTCGGCTGGGAGTCTGTCTTCTACTTCTTCGGCATCACCAGCATCATCTGGTGCATGGTCTGGGCGGCGCTGGTCTACAACTACCCGGACGAACACCCGCGCATCACTGAGAAAGAACGCATCCTCATCGAGACCAAGAAACACGAGTACCACACCGCCATGGGCGGACACCCGCACCACGTGAGTCTGTACCACACCGCCATGGGCGGACACCCGCACCACTGAGTCTGTACCACACCCCATGGCGGACAACCCGCAACACGTGAGTCTGCACCACACCGCCATGGGCGGACACCTGCACCACTACGTGAGTCTGTTACCACACCGCCATGGGCGGACACCCGCATCACGTGGAGTCTGCACCACACCGCCATGGCGGACACCCGCACCACGTGAGTCTGTACCACACCCCATTGGCGGCCACCCGCATCACGTGAGTCTGTACCACACCGCCATGGCGGACACCCGCACCACGTGAGTCTGTTTACCAACCGCCATGGGCGGACACCGCACCACGTGAGTCTGTACCACACCGCCATGGCTGGACACCCGCACCACGTGAGCGTACCACACCGCCATCGGCGGACAACCCGCATCACTGAGTCTGTACCACAACCGCCATGCGGCCGGACAACCCGCCAACCACGTGAGTCTGCAACCACACCGCCATGGCGGACACCCGCACCACGTGAGTCGACCACACCGCCGTGGGCGGCACAACCCGCCACCACGTGAGTACTGTTACCACACCGCCATGGGCGGACCACCCGGCACCACTGAGTCTTTACCACACCGCCATGGGCGGACCCACGCACCACGTGAGTCTGCTACCAACTCGCCATGGGCGGACCACCCGCACCAGTGAGTCTGTACCACACCGCCATGGGCGGGGACACCCGCATCACGGAGTCGTGTACCACACCGCCATGGGGCGGACAACCCGCACCACGTGAGTCTGTACCACACCGCCATGGCGAGGACACCCGCCACCACGTGAGCTGTACCACAACCGCCGTGGGCGACACCCCGCACCACGTGAGTCTTGTTACCACACCGCCATGGGCGACACCCCGCATCACGTGAGGTCTTGCACCCGCGGCACGTGACTCTGTACCACACCACCATGGGCGGACACCCGCATCACGTGAGTCTGCACCCGCGGCACGTGAGTCTGTACCACACCGCCATGGGCGGACACCCGCATCACGTGAGTCTGTTTACCACACCGCATGGGCGGACACCCGCACACGTGAGTCTGCACCCGCGGCACGTGAAGTCTGCACCACACCGCCATGGGCCGCGGACACCCGGCCATCACGTGGAGTCGCTTGCACCCGCATTCACGTGAGGTCTGCACCCGCATCACGTGCAGTCTGTACCACACCGCCATGGGCGGCACACCCGCATCACGTGAAGTCCTGGCCCCCGCGGCACGGAGGTTGTACCACACCGCCCATGGTGCGGGAACACCCGGCCATCCACGTTGAGTCTTGCACCCGCGGCACTTGAGTCTGTACCACACCGCCATGGGCGACACCCGCATCACGTTGAGTTGCTGCACCCGCGGCAGTGAGTCTGCACCCGCGGCACGTGATCTGTTCCACACCGCCATGCGGCGGACACCCGCATCACTTTGAGTCTTCTGCACCCGCGGCACGTGAGTCTACACTCCGCGGCACGTGAGTCGTCTGCTACCACACCCCCATGGGCGGACACCCGCATCACGTGAGTCTGCACCCGCGACGTGAGTCTGCACCCCGCACTGAGTCTGTACCACACCTGCCATGGCGACACCCGCATCACGCTGAGTCTGCACCGCGGCCACGTGAGTCTGGTTACCACACCGCCATGGGCGGACACCCGCATCACGTGAGTCTGCACCCGCGGCACGTGAGTCTGCACCCGCGGCACGTGAGTCTGTACCACACCGCCATGGGTGGACACCCGCATCACGTGAGTCTGCACCCGCGGCACGTGAGTCTGTACCCCCAGCACGTGAGTCTGCACCCGCATCACGTGAGTCTGCACCCGCGGCACGTGAGTCTGTACCCGCGGCACGTGAGTCTGTACCCCCAGCACGTGGGTATGTACTCACTACTCACAGCACGTGAACTCCTGCATTGTCAGCTCCAGAGTTGGTGGCTTAGGCCTAGGGTGCCAACTCACAAAAACTGTCCCTGTCATGGAATCCTGAAAAGTCATCGGATTTCGCCTGTCTATGCAATGCCAGCCATGCTGAATAAAAGCAACCTATTCTTTGTAAGAGTTGCTTCATATATTTTCTTCTTTATCAAGAAATGTGACAGTTTTGCGCCAAATTCGGGTGTGTTGCTCCGATCGAGTGGAAGTGACCAGGTGAGTGGGAACTACTTTTAAGTTGAGGGGCGAACGTTTTTGCGGACCTGAGGTAGCAAAAATGACATATATTTTTTTAATTACGAGCGAATGCCAGATTTTTTCACATATAAGCGGCCGACCCGGCCCGGCCGGGCCCGGCCAGACCATAACGGTGGTCAGAAGCTTATATCTTTTGAACCCCGCATCCGATTGACAAGCGGTCTTCACCATCTGATAGCCACATGCAATGACATTATGATTATTGACATGTTTTTTTACGTGAGGGGTCAGCATGGCGTGTGACACGTGCCGCGTCAGGGGTGTCATAAAATATTATTATGCTATAGCGGTGAAACGGCTGGACCTATTAAGCTCAAATTTGGTGTGTGGTTTGAGACCACACCACTGGCAATGTTGCACAGGTAAAACTCTAGGTCACACTGCACGTGCACACGTGCACCCCTGTTCCGTCCACGAAATTACCTACAAAACATCGTTGCAATACCGGACCTATTTCTTGGCAACCAAAAGTCGCAAATACACGAGTCAAACACAGAAGTGTAGAGAAACGATCCGCCCGGCGTATGCACTTTATGTCGATCAGCGGCGCGTGGTACGTGCAAAGTTACTGGCTATACAAGCGCAAAATCATGGCTTATGACGTCTTCACAATTTAGATCAGTACTCAACATCTATGGGACGTGAAGCGATGAAACAAACACCAATGTGTAAACCAATGTACCGTCTCAAAAATGTATGCAAAAAAATGTATGCAGTATTTCGCTATTAAAAATCACCTGTAATATTTACATTGCCGATTTTTAATATTTCCTTCATTACAACGCCGTAGCATCAAAACCAAAGGGTGCTAAATGATAACAATGATGCAGCTGTAAAGCACAATCAAATCCATCTAATACCCACCCAAAATGTATTTTTGCCTACAAACATGAAGCTTATAATTGCAATTAAAAAATAACACTGAAAAACCGATTTAGCGTCAAAGTATCGATTTAGTTCGGATCTATTCGCGACGGCAAGACAACACATAGCGAAAATAATTCAAAGCATGCTTCGCACAAACCGAACCTCCGTTGGGTGGGTGATACATTGACGCATATTTATTCGGGCTCGCTCGTCCTTCGCCGTTTAAAGGGACACTGCCACCTTATTTGATTTGAGATAGCCATTTTCCGTGCTAGGCATTGAAATTATGCATAGTATAAGTTAAAACAACCACCGAGGTCAAATCACAAAGAAATTTGAGTTTGGTTTTGACATCTGTAACATCCCCAGTCCCCAGTGTATTTGTACGGGGACCCTGATCCGATGACGTCGTCACTCCTTACTAAATGTTGGTGATAGTCGACTTGTTTCACATTTGGCCATACATTAGCCGAACATATGGCAGTGCGAATATTTTTTCTTTTCCCAAAATTCCTTCATGTGACGTCATCAGCCCAAATCTTAAAACTTAACTTTTTACGAAATTGAGCACTGTTTTTTTCGAAACAAATGTCATAATCGTGTTCGGCAGCAATTACTTCATATTTTGACTTGCACCACAAGCGGCGTTCATTTGATAACTTTTGGGAAGGTGGCAGTGACGCCCTTTAAGGCGTCTTACTGGTAGACCACGCGTCTTCGAGCTTGGATGTTTTTTAATCAACCAGAAATTCAAATAGAATGTCTTTTATTAATCTATTCATTCTTATTTTGGTATTCAATTTTAGAATGTTAAAATTTAAATATTAAAAAAAGTCCTGAGCAGATTCAAACAAAATCCGTGATGGAAAATTAATACTTTTGATATATTATATTTAGAAAACACTCATTATTTCAAGGAGAGGTCAACTACAAAAAAGTATGCTCCTTGTTCAGTAAATACTTATACGTAAGTAGTGATTGAGCAAACAGCATACTTATTTCGATCTGACCTCTCCTTGAAATGATGTGTGTTTTCGAAATTGAATACATTAAAAAGTGTAAATAATCTTCCACGGATCTTTTTTAATTCTGCTGATGAAAACAAATGCTTATAAAGTGACATAATCAAGCAGATAGTTTTGCATAATTGTTTTAAAAAACGTATTTCACAAAAGAACAAAGAAAGAACACAAAAGAAACCATTGAAAATAAGTGGTGAACATGTAGTTATTGTAGACGGCGTAGTATCAGCATTCGGGCTTAAAAAAGCATGGGACTGGAGCACGAGCTGGGCCTGAATACAGAGTGAGAGGTTTTAAAGGGAGTGTGCCTACTCACATCGGTCATATGGAGTTGTTGACACTGGTCTATGGAACATATTTGATTAATTTAGCCATATGCTTCATTTTTCCAGATTCACCCTAGCTGCTTAGATGTTCCAAATTCGCCAAGATCATGCTGGCAGCACAACATTATCGATATTCGCCAGAGAGCTTTCGGTACTAGAATCATTGCCCTTAAATTACAACGATAGCATACATATATTGTTAGCGCTGGCCAATAGAAAACAACTCGTGCGCGCTGATAGCAGCTGCCGAATTGAGCCTCGATAACTATTTTACATTGTTCGTATGGGATTGTTTATTGTCTTTGGTGCTCCATTGTAGGTAACATCTTCGTTTCTCTGTTTATAGTGGCGATCGTTGATGAGTTTTGAAACAAAGCAAATGCAAAACAGATTATAAGTAAAAATTAAACTAAAGGGGCTTTAGCTGTGAATTTTATAATAACCAATGATCAAACCAATAGCTTCTTACCGTAATAACAAATATATTTGGCATTTCAAAAGAGTAGGCACACTCCTCTTAACAGCCGATTCTGAGCTAGCTGGACATGCCCGGCTCACGAGCTAAATTAATGTTCCTACTTGCTACAATGCGGGAGTCATTGAAATGAAAATAGCAAGGTATCCTGAAACATATGATAAATCGGAAATTTAAGTATTAAGATTACCATACCAGCCATGCTGCCATTGTTTGGGCTGAAGCCCAAAGAACTCTTAAAACCAATACATGGAAATAACAGCCTTTTGATTTAATTGTCTGCGTTATCTTATTCTTATGCAACTTATATGGTATAGAATTTAACATAGGGGAGATTCGGGTATTACCGGCATAGTAGCTTAAAACCGTTGGAACTTGAATATGCCTGAACGTATTTGAAAAGTTGACGTTTTAAATAATAAACCAACCAATTACCTATATTTTCTCTTAACATTAAGGTGTTTCGAAGCTGCAAATAGACACAGCGATTTTGTAAAGACAAAAATGTTACTTGGGTATTATTGGACACAAGCAGCAAATACTGGACGGGTGTCCAGTAACCAGTTCATATTCAAACCACCAAAAAACTAATTCAGTTTATTCCAACGCAAAGCGAACGTTCCTGTGAACCTGTGGAACGCATCTTGACACATATCCGCTATCAAAAACGATCTAACTACTTCACAGAATCCGTCAGCTCTACATCCTTGAAGATGGGGTACCGTACCACTTGCTTTGTTCAGGTCATGTTAATATCGGACGGGTGTCCGATAAAAAACGAAATGAATGTCCTTCAAAGCGCAGCGAAATTAACGCAACAGTCATGTTTTACACAACAAGCGTGGTCACAATTGAAATCTAAAATGGATTTTGAAGCAAAAAAAACACACACAAATGACTTGCAAAAGCACTCCAGCTGTGCAGGATTAGCTTATATATCAGTGGCATGCATGGGAAGAAAAAGAGCGAGTTTAAATAATAGTTTATTGCGGTTCAGCAGATCGCCATGCTCCGGCGAACATGGGCGGGTCCAGGGGGAGCTAAGGGACCATGGCCCCAAGCCATCTAAAATAGACACATTTCCTAAGATATCTAAGCAAAAATAAGCAGATTTTACTGAGGAAAGTTTGATTGTAATCAGCTATCATAAGCAAGCGAAATCCGATGAGTTTTCAGAATTGTGTAAGGCCTTGAATTACCCACCCAAATCACCCGCTCTGGATATGTCAATGCCGGCGACCACCTTGATCCGGAATTTCATTGGCGACCACTTTTCATTTTTTGCCCCTGGCCGACTCATTCTCTGCTAAACGTCAGGGGAGCAAAGCCGACATATAAATTTGCGCGTTTGGCTTAAAACGGATGAAACTCCCTGACCTTCTACCCCATGTCAATCAGACTGAATGTTATTCACCCTGTGACTCATTGTAATAATTCATGAATAGTAGCATTTACCTCTAAAGAGCAAAAAAAAACATTGTGAAAAGAAACAGCTCTATCAACATTCAACTTTACGTCACAGAAACGTCTTATCAACAGGTGTACTTTGCACTCATCAGTGTTTGTTTCCATGCTACGATAGTCAAATGTGCGGTGCTACTGTACAGTGTACAGATTGAAAAGTGAAAAGCTGCTGCTCCGAATTAAATGCAGTTGAATTTTCTTATATCTTTTATCCACTGATTTGTATTCGAAACTGCACCTTTATTCTACACAACAGAAGCAAATTTTCGTAAAAAATGTTGTTGATCTAATTCAAAGATAAAAGATCATGGAAAACGACGGGGGAGGGCCGACACCTAGCTCCAAAGTTGGGGGCACCACCCGGCACCCCCCTCCGGATCGAGAGTTGAGGGGGCGAGTTGCTCTCATTGCCCCCACGGCTCTCACGTCCCTGGAAGTGACCTCTGCGTTGTTCTGTTTGTAGGAGCGGCCGCCCGTGCCGTGGAAGGCCATGTTCAGCAGCATTCCGTTCCTGTCCTCCGTGTTCGCCGCCTTCTGCTACAGCTGGGGCTGGTACATGCTGCTCACAGAGCTGCCCACCTACATGAACAACATCCTGCACTTCAACATCGATCAGGTCAGTCGCGAAACAAGCCGAGTGAGGGACTAGCCCGAAACAAGCCGAGACTAGCCTCTCCGGCGAAAGATGGTTGCTTGTTTTTCAGACTGATGTTGAACTCCATTGACTGGGTTAGGGGCTTTAAACGCCCCCTGATTATTTACCGAACCAAAGACCGCAGCGAGATGTGCAAAGCTGCGTTCGAAAGCGCTCAGTAAGACGAATATAAAGCATGCTTGTCGCTTGACAATTTCCAATTGAGATAACAAGTCAGGTCATGGTTAGGTCACAGATATGAATAAAAAATGACGAGTACATGAGAAGAAATGTGCAAACTGAGGATGTTTTGACAGCTATGTGTTTTGCAGTTTTTCTTGCCAATCATGCAACTACAACCAGACACTTAATAAGAAGTATCGATATATATATATATATATATATATATATATATATAGATAATATATAATATATATATATATTGTGTGTGGGTGTGTGTGTATGTATTGTGTTTCATTGAATATGACAGCATATCTGGCATTTATCTCCTTTTTTAGGATAAGGTCTCAACCTTCCGAATGAAATGTTTTTTCACTGTATTTATTGTTACTGTAAATGATAGTCTTTGCTACGTAAGGTGAAGAGTTGCGAAACCGACGCGACTTACGAATGTTTTGCATATTGTTTTTGTGTGATAATTGTGCCATGCTGATGATGTTGAAGTATCGGCAACGAAACGTTACTATGTAAATAGGCACTATCTTAGATCATTTCTTTAACAGTACAAACATTAAATTCGGAACGGTTGAGACCGTTATCTAAAAAGGAGATAAATGCCAGATATGCTTCATATCAATGAAACATGTCTCAAAAGAAGAAAACCTGCTCCCTACATTTACAAATAATAATAATATATATATATATATGATATATATATATATATATTTATTTTTATATATATAATATTTATATAAATATGTATATATATATATATTTATATAATATAAAAAATGTATAATATTATCATAAATATATATATAAATATTTATATATATATATGTTATAATATATATATATAATATATATAATATATATATATATATATATAAATATATATAAAACATATATAAATATATATTAATTTTATGATTTTAAGGGGCTATTGAATGGCAAAGAACCTCCAGCCAACGGTTTAAAAATGTAAATGTTATTAGCTTTCGCAATGTATTTGTATGGCCGGGCCGGGCCAAATGTTAATGTGTGTGATTGAGAAACCTCACGCGTGCTTGTCGTCTGTTCGTAATTAGTCATCCCATTCACATCAACTATTGACATTTGATAATAAGGTTATCAATTTTCTTATTTGTAAGATTCTTCACAAAGCCTGATGGCTGTTATCTATATGCGTCGTATGTTTTGTTCACAGAATGCATTGCTGTCGGCGCTTCCATACCTGTTTATGTGGATTGTGTCAAATATTGCCGCCATCACTCAAGATAAACTAATGAAGAGTGGAAAGCTGAGCAAAACGCTCATCAGAAAGCTGTTCGCCGCCACAGGTCAGTACGAATATTGATTCATTTTCCCGTATCTACATGATGCCATGTCTAATATTGAAGAGTTCATGATGGCTTACACATTAGGCGTTTTCACGATAGCTTATTTTGCGCGAAATGTTTTAAAATGTTTTGGTAGTAGCCGCTTTCATGATGGACTAATTTGCTAGAAATGTTTTAACCCTCGCCCCACGGTCCCGTAGGGCGAGGGTTAGAACATTTTTTTTCGGAAATTAGTCCATCATGAAAGCGGCTACTACTGAAACATTTTAAAACATCTTAAAATGTTTTTTAAAAAAAATCGCGCAAAATAATCCGTCGTGAAAACGGCTATTATCATTTTTCCCAACAAGGCCAGGTAAGAGAAAACTCCGTAGAGGCAAAATCATCCAAATTCCCAGCCAACAATTAACTTGGGCACTGATTTGGCACAATGGTTGTATCCCATTGTGCCCGATCAGTGCCCAAGTTAATTGCTGGCAGGGTGGGAGGCACTTAAGCAAACTAATCAACTAGGTGCCATGTTTGCAACAATTTCCTATTTTCGGCCCCGCATCGTTTCCAAGAATTGAGCCGATTGATATCATACTCACTGTTTTATTTTGCAAATATAG
The DNA here is from genome assembly GCA_014673585.1 of Semibalanus balanoides. NCBI lineage: Eukaryota > Metazoa > Arthropoda > Thecostraca > Balanomorpha > Balanidae > Semibalanus > Semibalanus balanoides. The sequence continues at coordinate 57,619 of VOPJ01008490.1, forward strand.
TCTATACAGCCACGCAGTTACCTGTTATTTATGAAATCCCATCCCCCTGCCGGGGGTCCCTTAACCCGCCATTGGCTGGGGGCGAAAAACGTCCCCCCCCCCCCTCAGGGATTTCACAATAGCTCACAAACCAACAGCGCTATCAACGCCAAACTTCAGGTACCTTATTTCTTAACATCAAAATTTGCTCTTCAGTGCAAATTAAAAAACGTCAATTTTTTAACGAGTAATATCGAATTTAGTGACGGTCAATACACACCACTTTGGCGCAAATATCAGCTAAAGCTCTACAGGCTGTAAATAGACGATCCTTAAGCAAAATGCAATCTAAAACGTCCAAAAGATTAGCAAATTGCAATGTAAAAAATCGCTATCTTCGGATTTTTTTTTTTTTTTTTTTGACCCCCCAAAAAACAAAACAAAAATTTGAAAAAAAAACACACAAAATCACAATTTAAAAAAAATCCATAAAACGGAAGAATATGTAGAGAAAACCACAATGTACATTACCCAAACCGAATTCCAAAGCCATATCTCTATTTTGAATCCACTGATTGCTTCCCAAGTATTGTATTACCTAATGAGGCACTTTTTGAAATACGTTTTGTGGGGCTTTATTGACCAGATACATAAAAAATGCGTACCCTGTTGTTCTAGACAAAATAAAATTATAATAAAAATGCCCTTTTTAATTATATTTATACATTTCTAAATTTGACCTCTTATGACCTGACCTGACCTGATATCGGTTAATCTTAAAATGGCTGCCTATAATCGAGTTATTTGTTGTAAAGATGACCCATAAAAACATGTGTCGCATATCTCTGGCAAATAGGACCTGATTGACCTTGACCTTGACCTTGACCTTGCTTACAATTTCCACTTTTGCTTATACGAGAGAATGCACTATACTTTTAGAGCACTTTGTGCGAATTTCGTCTCAATATACGGCTTTTGGCATGGGAAGTATGGCCTCAAAAACTAAAATAACTACCATTTGACCATTGACCTGACTGTGACCTGACATGCATGACCTTATTTATAAAATTTCGAGTAACGCTTAGAGTGATATCGTTGAGATCTGTCGATTGCCGTCATTGCGCGCTCGCTGCGATATTTGGTTCGGCGAGAGAACGAGGGCGTTTGTTCCCCCCCCCCTCCCAGCCGATGGCGTTCGGCTGAGACCCCACCAATGCCGGGTAACCCTATTCCCTGCGGGGCAGATTCTTGCCCCCTCCCGGTAGTTTTTTCCCCGCCCGCTTCTGAACCTTACGATCTATCGTCTTGAAACTTTCGACTTCCTAAATATGAATGACGCCGTTGTTCTGTTGAAAATTTGAAGAAAAAAAAAACGCCCAGCAGGGTGCTCCAGTCATGTTTGGGGGAGTCGTTACGTATGCGGGTGTGCGGCACATACTTCCTTCGTAGTTTGCGGTGGAATAAAAGCGTAAGAAACTAAGTCGATGCTTTATAACATCATAACATAATGATTATACATATTATTGGGGCAGAGGCTAACTCAGCACATTAAAAAGGGAGGCGATATTCTCCGTCAATTTAGGCCGAACTTCAAATAAGCAAGATGATAAAAGGCGTTCCGCACATGGTTACCCCACGTTGTTTACCTGAATCAGCCTATGCACAATTTGTTACATTTGACAAATTACAGCAAGAAAGCCCACATGTGACGTTCCCACGTCCCAAACACTAAGGAAAAGCACATATTTGTTATTCAAAAATCCTCCCATTTTTATCCCTGAGTACGCCTATGATTTTTCACTTTTGTACTTGTCCCTTTCACACATTGAAGACCATGACATTGGAAGCTCAAAAACTTTCTTGCATGAAAATCGGTCAAATCGCATGGCCACAATGGCCTTTCAAAAAACACCCAAAATTTTCGTATTTTTTGGCCCCCTGGCCACCGATTTTTAAACGAAAAAGCAATTTTGGGGTCCAAAAAGAAAGATTTCGTCACGATGAATCGAATGGTGTTTGACCCATCGAAATCAGCCGAGCGATTATCGAGATCTCTGGGGGGCAGAATCTGCCCCCCCGCAGGTTAACGTAATTCTGGCCACCCGCAGGGTTAATGACAGACTCGCTGACCTGAGGCCGTTCTTATAAAAAACGACCCACAGCTCGATTTGTTTTCAATCATAGGCTCTGATCCGCGAACTATTGCTCGAAGTCTCGAAAATAAAACCAAGAAACTCAATTATACCAAGCATTCTGTCGTTTTCAACTAATTTTGTTGATAATAACGACTTGCTAATAATACAAAATAGCTCAGCATTTGAGAAAAAAATCGAGCCGTGACTCGATTTGTATATAAGAACGGCCTCCGATCCGGCTGTGTCCACAGGCCTGGTGTTGTCCTGTGATCACTCGGCTGTGTCCCGGCTGTGTCCGCAGGTCTGGTGTTGTCCTGTGATCTTGGTGTTGTCCTTGATCACTCGGCTGTGTCCCGGCTGTGTCCGCAGGTCTGTTGTTGTCCTGTGATCACTCGGCTGTGATCCGGCTGTGTCCGCAGGCCTGGTGTTGTCCTGTGATCACTCGGCTGTGTCCCGGCTGTGTCCGCAGGTCTGTTGTTGTCCTGTGATCACTCGGCTGTGTCCCGGTCGTGTGCGCCCCTGCACAGTCGTCCGTCCGTCACTTGACTCACTCACAGGCTTGTCCGATCCCGGCGTGGGTGTTTCTCAGGACCCTCTCCGATTCCTGTCCCGGACTTCACTTTGCGCGGGCGCCCGCTGTCCTGGACTGTTCGTCACAACAGGTTATCTTGTGTGAGGTTGTCCCTGCGTAGTGTGCACCGACTGCGAGGTCCCGTCCCCCGGCTGCCAGTGCCACGCAGGCTGTTCGACTGTCAAAGTCTCCGTGATCCGCCATCCATCTACGCCCCTGGTTCCCGGTGTCTTCGTCACCGCGAGTCCTGTGTCTCAACAACCTGTAGATCACTCGGCCTCCGCGGAGTTTCTCCAACGGACTGGCCGATGCCGCAGGATCCTAACAGTATACCTTTGCCGATCCTGTTGATCACTCGGCTCCAGTGCTCCCGGCTGAGGTCCGGCCAGTCTGTTGTCGTGTCCTGGTAGATCACTCGGCTGTCGTCCACGCATGGTCGTTCCGCACGTCTGGTGGTTGTAGCTCGATTTGTGATCACTGCCCGGCTAGCCCGATCGCGCGCCATAGCACCTCCAGGCCCTAGGCGTCTGGTTTGTACACGTCAAGTCACTCGGCTGTGTGCGCCGGCTGTTATCCGCACCAGGTCTGCTTGTTGTTAGTCCGTGATATCACCCAGGCTGTGTCCCGGCTGTGTCCCAGGTCTTCGTTTCGTCCTGATGATCCACTTCGGCTGCTGTCCCGGGCTGGTGTCCAGCCAGGTCCTGTGATCTGATCTCCCTGTGATTGCACTCGGCACTAGCAGCCGATCGCTGACGTCCTATCGAGTGTCACGCAACAGGATCCTAGAGAGTGTTTCCTGGCTGAACTTCACTCGGCTGTGTGCCCCGGCGTGTACAGCAGTCTTGGTGTTGTCCTGTGACTACACTCGGGCTGTCCGTCCCGGACTGTATCCGCAGTCTGGTGTGATCGGATCCCATGTGACCATACACTCAGCTGTGTCCCGCCTGCTGTCCGCAGAGCTCTGGCTGCGGGTTGTCCTGTGATCACTCGGCTGTAGTGCCCGGCTGACATCGAGTCTAAGCCTGCAGGAGTCTCACGGTGCTGTCCTGTGATCAGCTCGAGGCTGCTAGTTCCTGGCTGTGTCCGGCTGTGTCCGCAGGTCTGGTGTGGTCCTACGTGACACTCGGCTGATGTCGACCGCGTGTGCCCGCGAGGTCTGGTGTGATGTCCTGTCTGAAGCCATGGACGGCCTACGCTAAGTTGTCCGACGTGATCCCAGGACACTCAGTCCAGATCCCGCGTCAGCGTCCGCGACATGTGTTCCCGGGATCAGTCACGCCCCGATGTATCGATCAGGACAATCAACCAAGATCCTGCTGGACGAGCATGTCCCGGGGCGGGCACCACACGGGCAGCAGGTCCCGCCCGGCTGGTGTGGCCGCTGGTGATCACAGGCACATGACTTACCAGGCGCCCGTGCGGACACAGCTATGCCCGGGGTCTGTCTGTTGTTTGATCCTGATGCATGCACTCGGCTGTGATCCGGCTGTTTCATTGTTGTCCGGCTGATCAACCGGACGCAGACACAACACCAGAACCTCGCGGACACACACGGCCGCATCTGTGGAGTGCATTGTAGCTGTGATCACCTCCGGCTGTGGCGCCGGCGTGTGTATAATGTCCGCAGATCTTTGTTGAATCCATCAGTGAAATCACTCGGGGGCTGTGTCCCGGCTGTCGATCCGCAGGTCTGGTGTTGTCCTGTGATCACTCGGCTAAATGGTTCCCGGCTGTGATCCGCAGGTCTGTTGTTTGTCCTTATCACTCGGCCTGGTCCGCTGTGTCCGCAGGTCTGTGTGTCCTTGAGTCACTCGGGCTGTAGTCCGCAGGTCTGTTGTTGTCCTGAGTGATCACTTCGGGCTGTGTCCGCCTGTCGTCCGCAGCGTCTTGGTGTTGTCCTGTGATCACTCGGCTTGTCCGCAGGTCTGGTGTTGTCCTGGGATCACTCGCTGTGTTCCCGGCTGTGTCCGCAGTCTGGTGTCGTCTGGCGTTTTCATGGTGGTGCCTCGTGGTCGCCGGCTGTGACCCACCACAGTAGTGCTGCTGGCTGTGCGTGTCCGTGCCGCGTGGGCCTGATCGGCCTCCTCGCTGCTCACAACTACTGGACCTGGCGCCCAACTCGCCGCAGCAGGAGAATGGCTCAGCAACCACAGTGAATGACGCTGTCCGCATCCTGGGCGCCGCTGTGTCACCGGCTCCATCGTCACAGGTCAGTCACAGGTCACAGGTCACAGTCACAGTTCAGAGTCACCACGGTCACACGTCACACGGTCCACAGGTTCAGCACACGTTCACACGGGTCACAGGTCAGTCACACGGTCACAGGTCACAGGTCACAGGTCAGTCACACGGTCACAGGTCACAGGTCACAGGTCAGTCACACGTCACACGGTCACAAGGTCAGTTCACCACGGTCCACAGGGTCAGTCACAGTCACAGGGTCGAGTCACAGGTCACAGTCACACGGTCACACTTCATCACAGGTCAGTCACACGGTCACACGGTCACACGGGTCACAGGTCACAGTCACAGTCACAGGTCGCACGGTCACAGGTTCAGTCACACGGTTCCACCACAGGGTCACAGGGTCAGTCACAGGTCACACGATCACAGGTCAGTCAACAGGTCACAGGTCACCACGGTCACAGTCAGTCACACGGTCAACACGTCAGTCACAGCGTCACACGGATCACACGGTCACAGTCAGTCAACCACGTCACAGGTCACACGGTCACAGGTCACACGGCACAGGTCAGTCAACGGTCACACGGTCACACAGTCAGTTCACACGGTCAAACAGTCACGAACGGTCACAGGTCGAGTCACCAGATCCAACAGGTCACGCGGGTCACAGTCAGTCAACGGTCCACAGGTCGCACGGTCACAGGGTCAGTCAACAGGCCACAGGTCACCAGGTCACAGGTCAAGTCACAGGTCAGCATGGTCTCACGGTCACAGGTCAGTCACAGGTCACAGGGTCAGTCACAGGTCACACGTCACACGGTCACAGGTCAGTCACACGGTCACCGGCGCCATCGTCACAGGTCAGTCACAGGTCACAGGTCGCACGGTCACAGGTCAGTCACACGGTCACACGGTCACAGGTCAGTTCAGCACGGTCACACGGTCACACGGTCAGTCACCACGGTCACAGGTCACACGTCACAGTCAGTCACAGATCACAGGGTCACGCGGTCACATGTCAGTCACAACCGGTTCACAGGTCCCACGGTCACAGTGCCAGCACAGGTCACAGGGTCACAGGTCACAGGTCAGTCACAGTCACAGGTCCACACGGTCCACAGTCAGTCACAGGTCACAGTCACACGGGTACACAGGTCAGTCACACGGTCACAAAAGGTCACACGGTCAGCAGGTCAGTCACAGGTCACAGGTCACATGGTCAACAGGTTCAGTCACACGGTCACAGGTCAGTCACACGGTCACAGGTCAGTCACAGGTCACAGGTCACACGGTCACAGGTCAGTCACACGGTCACAAGTCACACGGTGACAGATCAGTCACACGGTCACAGGTTTGTCACAGGTCACAGGTCACAGGTCAGTCACAGGTCACAGGTCACAGGTCAGTCAGAGGTCACAGGTCAGTCACAGGTCACAGGTCAGTCACAGGTCACAGGTCACACGGTCACAGGGCAGTCACACGGTTACAGGTCACAGGTCAGTCACACGGTCACAGGTCACACGGTCACAGGTCACACGGTCACAGGTCACACGGTCACAGGTCAGTCACACGGTCACAGGTCAGTCACACGGTCACAGGTCAGTCACACGGTCACAGGTCACACGGTGGTCATATAGTCACGAGTGGGTCTGCTTGGTCACGAGACGGTGACGTCAGCTAAGGGCCAGAGTACGAGATCTGCCGTTGCTGGACGGGTTTTCTGTTGCGTCAGCTTGCACATTGTATTCGATGTGCATCCGTTCATGATGGAGAGCCGTGTGACCCTGACTTTTTAGAGCCTGGTTATGTTTGTGTGCCGATCCGTGACAGAGCTGCTTCTACAGCCAGCATATTGGACGAGCGCTGTGTTGATAGCCACCTCTGGACTGACCTCACTGCTCTCCATGTGTGTCGGCCAGGCAACGAGGACCAGGAGCACTGGCAGATGGTGTTTGGGATGACGGCGGCCATCCAGACTATTGGTGCTGTCGTCTTCATCACCTTCGGCTCTGCCGAGGAACAGTGGTGGAACCGCCACCCGACCAGAGAGGCCGCCGAGGCTGCCGCCACTCAGAAGGCCGACACTGACGCCAAGTACTAAGGCACCGCCGCCGACAGACAACGGCCAACCGAACGGGCTGGCGGCCGGCACTTGGAATAAACCAAAGTGTATACTCTGAATAAAAGGCGACAGTAGCGACACCTTTTCGTTCTGGGTAGACAGCTAGCGACATCTGTCAGAGTTGGGACGCCGCTTGTGATGGCAGACGGGCAGTGTGCACAGTATATAGGGCCTTGGTGTGCACTATGCACTGTGCACTGTGCAGTGTTGGATGTAACGGGAGCGGAGATGTGAGGCCATAGACTCAGAGTGGACCTGTACCAAACTGATGGTGGTTTTGTGATGAGATTATGCATGCACCCTGAGCTTGTTAGTGTAATCGCTCTCTTCAATGCTGAAAGGTTGTTGACATCGTTCATCGATAAAACGAGTTATTTGTGCACATTTCCCGCCTTGCATTGTCTGTTATGAAGAGCGTTCACGAGTCGCATGAAATAAATAAGACAGGAAGTGTATCACAATCAAAACGAATGTCTTCATTATGGACTATTGATGATTCTGTGAGCAAGATTCTAGGATTGCTTTGGAGCAGGGGTGCGGGGTGAAAAATTCTGGCATAAAAAGCATGAGTAATGGAAAATTAAAACCAAAAACATACATACCTGATACCTACCTAATCATTTAGCAATAGGTACCCAATTTCCCGCGCACCAGAGTTTGTTATTACCAGACCGGTTATTGATTCAACTTTTATTTAACAATTAAATCAACATTCATTTCGGAACATAAATTATTCAATCGTTGTTTGTTTCATGGTTACAATTTGATAAGTGATTCATTACCATTCAAAGACGAAAAAATCACGATTAAAGCAGCATAGCAGAATGTTTTGATTGTATCAGCCCTACTCTAGTAACACAAGTTGGTAATTATAACATTGAACAGACGTTAAAAGGCAAATATTGATATATCGTAATTTGTTAGCCCATTTCTGCGTGTTTTTTTAATTTCAAAGTGTTGTTAAATCGACGTCAATATCGAACATTTATGGTTGAAGCGCAATATTGATTCGATGTATCAAATATATATTGAATCATTGTTTTAATCTTATGTTATCTTTATGATGTTATTTAAACATAATAAATCGGTTATGCGCTCACGTACCTAATATTCATGATGACCTACGCAGTCACCGCTTTACTTGGATCTCCACAGACATAGGCGTAGGAACGTTTTGTAAAGTGGGAGGCTAGCCACTGGCGGATCCAGGCTCTCTCCGACCTACGTGGGGGCATCTTTTTGTGGCAAAAAGGTATGTATCATTTTTTTTCCGCGGATTTGGACCAGTCACTATATATTGGTATTCGAGCTTTAAAAATGCATTATTTAGGGAATAAATCGTGTTTTTCGAGAGGAAAAAAAACACTTTTATCGAGAAAAAATATATATATATAAAAAAATAGGGAGCTATGCGCACTGGCGGATCCAGGGGGCCATTTAGGGCATGCCCCCCCCCCCCAAAGGCGCAAAGTGGTTCTGTTTGCCCCCCCCCCAAAACGATCAAGTCTCATAACAAAAGCGAGACGTAATAGTTTAATGGCTCTTGCCTCTGTTTTTCGCATAACTACAAGTTTTCCATGGAAACCAACAACCAGGTCAAATACTTACAAATAACAGAAAGAATTGCAGTTGTCCAGGGAATAAAACAACAAAATTTTCCGTCGCTCCGCGGCGCAATTTAAATACCAATATATAATATGGGGTTACAAACTCGTGCCGTTTCCCATTGCATTTGTTTTATGTTGCTACTTTCTTTATATTATTGTGCTAAATAGTTCGTTTAACATTTTTTACCACCTTTTTACGCACAATACTTTTTTGAGGAACGCATTATACACAATGTGACGCATTGATGAGAATGCATATCAGGGCGGGCTGTTAAGAGTGGCGTCATGTAGATAAGTGGGCGCCAGAAAAATACCTATTTCAAGTTTGCTCCGGGGCGAAAAGGTCATTCTGCACAAAGTGTTTTACCTTTTGCCTCCTGGACAAGGTCGTAGGGCCCCTGGTTAGAACACGAAAGGCCCTGGTCGAGCTGAGAATGGCCTAAATATGCTGAATGGACCCTAGCCAGGACTGAGTGGCCCCCTCAGGTCACGGGGTCACGGGGCCACTTTGTTTCGGCCAGATTTGATCCGGCGCCCAAAACCGTTTTTTACCAAATCTGATCCAGGCAAAGTACTCAATTTTTGCGGCCCGCTTTACGCGGCCGCAATTATTTAAGACTTATAGGTCCGGACCTAAACAATAATTCCAGCTAGTATGGCTTATTCCAAATGAGTTTGTCAATGGTTCTTTTGATTTTCAATCAGCTAATTCAAGTTCCAAAAAATGGTTGGGCCCATGCGCATACATGCCATACTGCATTCTCCCATCCTTCTAACGTGGGTTTTCATCCGTTTTGTTTGGGACTTTCAACCGCTTGGGGAAAGGGTTGCGCCAACACCACTGGTGGATTTCAGGGCGCATCCGGGCGCATCCCCACCCCACGGAATTTGGGGGCGTTAAATACAAGTATGCCCCCCACGCGTTCCTGTACTGAAGCGTGAAATCAATGATCTTGAATAGAAAACTAGGGAAAGTTTACATTTTGCGGGGAAAGAATAACAATGTATGCGTAAAAATTGGCCCTTGCTGCAGTCGAAATCCAGTCAAAATTGACAATTTCGCGCCGCTTCGCGGAAAAGTTTCGCAATCGCATATACCAATTTTGCAATTAATTTCAATTCAGTGTCTTGGCAGAGGCCAATCGGCCTATCTTCTGGGTTTTTATCAGGCAACCCGTAAACAATTTTCGCGCCGCCTTTGGCGGCGCTAGAATTTACTTTATAACATAAAAAGTACCTATTATAACATTACATGGAAATCCTATGTGTCTTGCGAAACCAACCGCCTATATTTTCTGGGTTTTATTAGGCAAACCCTGTTTAAAATATCGCGCCGCTTCGTGGCGTTGAAATACTTTTATATATAACATAGAAGAAGTATCTATTATAACATGGAAATCTATGTTGAATGCTGCAAAAGCTTAAATACGCACATATTTTTTTTTTTCTCGTCATTTCAGCCAACACCCTCTGGAAAATTGTCGCAACGGCCCTTGCAAATGGGTATGAGATAAACCGTTATTATTTCCTATATGTGTCTACATTCGTAGCATGCATGCTACGGAATATCGTGTTTTTATGTTTTTTCCTCTAAAAATGAATTTTGGTATAACTCAATACCAAAAAAGGTGAACGGCCCAGATCCGAGGAGAAAAAAATGGGGGTACCTTTTTGCAAAAAAAAGAGCCCCCCCCAAAAGCCGACGGCTGGATCCGCCAGTGGCTATGCGTGTGTGAAAAACATAATTACTGCTTTGTTATTCTGTTTTGGCATCGTCCATTCTTGATTCTCAAATAAATTTCCGTTTTTTTAATATGTTTGAAAAAAAGATTTTGTGGAAATAAAAAAAATGATGATGATGATGATGATGATGGTGATTGGGGTTTTGGGGCGGACCGACAGCGAAGGTCACATGCCGCCCATACACAAAATCTTTGCTTACTAACATATTACACAATAGAAATACATATATCATTAAACGAAATATGGACAATAACGAAACCAAAATCAAAGCAATGTGTATATTTTTGGCTGACTGGCTTTTAAGTATGATAGGCCTAGATTTTGTATTCGACATTCCCAAGTATGCCGCCCAGCACACTGGCTTCTTTTGACCTAGAATGCGGCCGCTGCCATCTGCAACAGGTCATCCCTACCAGGACCAAAATATTGAGCGCCTAAACGACTATAGAACTCACGTTCACGGACAGGGGGGGGGGGCAGATTCAGTGGCGGATCTAGTGACTTTTTGGTCACCGACATGGGACGGGAGATTGCGGATGCCCGTAATTTCATAGTTTACAACTGGGTGGACAAAGTCTCGCCACTGGGTGGGCATTTGGGAGCACTGGGTGGGCATTTACCTACCCAGTTCCTTACTTACGGCAGGCCCTGACGTGCAGTGGTAGTCACCCACAGTCCGCACTATAAGGCGACATTGGTAATTGGTATCTAAAAGAGTACCTACGTTGGATGGAGCTGCTCAGCAAAAAGACCGCTTGCCAATGAGACTGCAGTCGCAGAGATGTGAGCTTCTCAAAGGCGTCGCCAAAAGCATAACAGAGTGCGCCCACTCGGTAATCACCTCAAAGGTCGTTTCACTGGTAAAATATTGTGACCTAAATCCGAGGAGATAAAATGTCATGACATTTTTGGGGGCACTTGGCCTCGAGGAGGCGGGGCACCCCGATTTGCTGTGTCCCCCTCCGAAAATACCTTCCGCCGCCACTGTTTCCAATGTGTAGGTATCCCCAGGGGCGGATCCAGCCGCTCGGTTGGGGGGCAATTTTTGTTTGGCTAAAAGGTACCCTTTTTTCTCTGCGGATTTGGGGTTCTCACCTTAATTGGCATTCGAGATTTAAAAAACTGAAAAAAACACTTTTTGGAAGAAAAAAAACACTTGGAGAAAAACAAAATCGGAGAAAAAATGTAAAAATGGGGAAAATTTCATTAAAACACACGGAACACCACTTTCCGTAGCATATACACACGTAAGTAATAATCACGTTTATTTCATACCAGCGCGCAGGGGCGTCACTAATAATTTTTGAGGGGTCGGGTGAAATGACGAAAAAATGTGTATCTGTTTTGTCTGCGTGTATTAAAGCCTTTGAAGCATTTTTAATATGAATTTCCATGTTATAATACGTATTTGGTTAGATTAGATATTTTAGGTATTTTAGGTGGCCGTTGTTCGCGTCATATCGTTTGCGTCGCCTTTTTCGGAACTCGGCAGGCTAGCTAAACATGTAGCCAGCTTGCAAATTAACCCTCGCCTTACCTACTGGCTGACAGGTCTCCCTGATGTTTTTCTGTTTTTTTTTTTACTCATGCGTAAAGTCTTACTGAAATTTCAGCAAGATGCGCCATCTTGCTGAAATTTCAGTAGCTGAGTTGACAACAATTGTACATATGCTGGCAAAATTACACTGAAATTGGTCAAGAGCGGATCCAGCCTGCCGTTTTGAGGGGGGTGCAAACCGTTTTTAGCGGACCTTACCTACCCCCAATTTAAAATTTCTTCCCGGATTTGGTCCACTTTATTTTGCAACCACACGATTTCTTATAATTTCTTTATTTTGATTTTTTCTCGTTTTTTCGACTTCTTTGGATATCGAAAAAGTTCAGCTTGCAGTTTGTATTGTTCCGACATTGCCTTACAGTACCAGAGCAAAACTATTTCAATTGTTAACTGTACCCAAGGGCGTCGCCGATAATTTTTGAGTGGGGGATGGGCTGAATGACGCAAAAAATGTGCTTAATCTTTTGTGTGCCTTTGCAGCATTTTGTAATGTGGACTTTATATTGAAATAGGTATTTGCTATTTAGCGTCAAAAATAAGGATGTTTATGCAATACCGCCAATGATTGTTGCCTAACCACACAGTTAATAGGCAAAGTTAATTTGTAAAGTTAATTTATATATAGTGGATGGGTACAGGCAATGTCAGGCTCGGATCCAGGGGGGCGCTGGGCGCCCCCCCCCCCCCTCTTCCTGCCTGAATCGGGTCTTTTCCTTATGGCGCGCCCGTAGGGTGCGCTCGGATGGCGCAAGTTTTTGTATTGGGCGCCCCCCCCCCCCTGACCGAAATCCTGGATCCGCGCCTGCGGCATGAAGCCAAGGGAGCGGTGGAGGCGTCCCCCTGGATGCCCGGCGGGCCCTTTTCGAGGCCTGGCCTGGCGGACCCTTTTCGTCGCGCACAGCGCGCATAAAAGGGCCGACGAGAACGCGCGAAGTGCGGTATCATGTTTTTATGAGTCGGAAGATCACGTGAAGCGTGTTCTTTAAATAATTTAGAGCACTTCGAGGCCCTGAAGGACCACCAGGGCCCTCTTTGAAAGACCAGAGGGCCCCTTGGACGTTTAAAATAGCCCTGTGCATGTCAGAGGGCCCCTGGACAAGCCGAAAGGGCCCCTGAGCGGGTCAGAAGGCTCCCTGAACAAGTCGAATGGGCCAATAGCCAGCACCTGAATAGGTCGAAGGGGCCCCTGGGCAGGTTGTAGGGGCCCCTGAGCATGTCGGTGGGTCAAAAAAGCAGCCAGTGCAGTTTCTAACGAGGTCGAAAGGGCCCCTGAGCAGACTGGAAGGTCTCTAGCCAAACCAAAGGGCCCCTGAGAAGTTAAAAAGGCTCCTGTGCAGGTCAGATAGGTGTGCAGGTCAGAGAGGCCCTTGAACAGACCGAAAGGCCCCTGGACGGGTTAAAAGCGCCCTGAACATGCCAAATTGGCCCCTCACCAGTACGGAGGGAGCAGACATTTTCATCCGTTCTTACTGGGCCCTTCAACGCTCGGAATGGTCCTTTCAACGCTCGGGAATGGGCCACTCGAGGTGCCCCCCCCTCTGGGGAAATCCTGGTACGTGCCTGGTAGAGAAACCCTTTTGAGGCGCACCTGCCCGACGAAAACTGGCTCGTGCGCTGGTTCACGGGCTCTCTGAGGGTCTGGGTAATCCAGTTAATTCCAAAATTTGACTGAAAAAGGGGCATTCACAAATAAACGGACGAAAATTCGTTGAGTTTTTAATAATGTTTTGTTGGGGGCCCTTTTCAACGCTTGGGAAGGGCTCTTTTTGAGGCCCCCGTGAGACTCCAGTCTACGTGCCTGGATGGGATGAATGACTGGAAGGATAATTATAAGTAGTTAATTTAAGGTTTATGAGTTTGATTTAAAATGGCTTAAGTTTTTTTGCAGTTTAAAATGTATCGAACGGTAAATCCGATGAATTGTAGGTAAAGGTATACCTTTATATGATACAGGTATATATACCTACCTGTATCATGCAACACCACATGTATATTACGTCATCCAAATGCGCCCACACGGGTCTAATTGCGCCCGGGGGCGCTTTTACCAGGGCGCATCTTGAAAATAACGCACTTTTTTCAAAACAACATGACCTCCTACGCCACACTTCAACCACGTTTTAGTCATGAGGCATCCAAACGGAGTAGAATTGCCCATGGACTGGAAAAACACAAAGTTATATACAGAAGTAATCTCAAAACCTTAGGTGCAAATATGCGAAATCTCGTTAAGAAACTTAATATTTTCAATTATTTTCATCTGACAGATCATGCAGTCTTGCCTCCGACGAGCTGCCACTGGAAAATAAAGGAGCACAGAGATGGTTATTCTTTTTAGTCATCACTTAGTACTTTTTATCTGTAACTACTTCTGTAGCGTGGGAGGGCGCATTTATCTCACGGGCGCAATTGGGGTACTCTCCCCTAATGACTTAAGTAGGTATATGGGATAAAAATAACTGTATACATATGCACCGAACTGCAGCAAACAATTGGTAACAGTGCAAATAGTTTTAAAACAGCAAGCGCAGACCGGCTTTCCGCACATAAATATGGTGCCTGCAGATCTGGGGGAATCCTGGGACGAAATGGCTTGGGGAAGATGGTCCTGGCCTGGCCCCACTATCCAGCATCTTCGTCCAGCAACTTGGACCTCAGAAGCAGCTTCCTGTGTCGATGTCCGCGTTCTCTACGTTCGCGTCACCTTTTTCGGAAATCGGCAGACTAGCTTAACATGTAGCCCACTTGAAAGTTAATAGAGTGGGCCGTGGGGCTAGCTTCGCTAGGCTAGCAAATAGGTACCGCCAAGGGGAGACTGCCAGACACTTCCTTAATTCATTTTCCCATTTTCCCAATTTCTATCATTAAACAATTGCGGGTCTTGTCTCATGCCGCGAAGCGGCGCGAAATTTTCGAGTTTTCACTGTGGATGGCTGTATTTTGACTGTTGCCAAAACAATTTGTACAGCTGTACGTCCGACCGTTTGAGGGGGGGGCAAAACATAGTCTCAGGACCTTTGGGGGCCATGGCCCCTTGCCCCCTGGATCCGCCCTTGGGTATCCCAATTTGCCCCTCCCTACCCCCAACTTCCAATGAGTTCCTACGCCCCTGACGGGTTTTCTGACTGACGGGACGGGACCCCTCAGTCAACAACATATGGCTGAGGAGCAATTTTTCCCGACGTGCCCCAACCCCGCTCTAATGAAAATCCTGGTCACGTGCCAGTCCCTGAGGCCAGCAGAGTGACCTCCGAAAAGTGTCCGAGGCTACATCTTGAAAACCGCAGCACTCGGTAGGGATGTAGTTTCCTTTTCAGTTGAGGGGGCTTCAGCCGCTCCCCCCCCCCCACCCAGCTGGGTTCAGCCTTCCCAACTTGGACGAGGAAGCTGGAAGTGGGTTGGGTCAATTCCGAGGAGAATTTTGTATTTTTTTGTGGATTTTGATGGTACTTTTAGCGATTTTGCACAGCTCAGCTCAGCCCCGCCCCCAGCTTGTCCGGAGAAGCTACGCCCCAGCTGCTCGGAGAATCGTTTCGTTAGCACAGCTGGCTTACCAACCTAAGATTACCACCTAGACCAAATGGAGTATATGCACGTTGTGAGAAAAATACACCAAACGAAAGAGGAAATATTTCTAGTTCTTAAAATAAAATATTTTTCATAACTACTCCTTTCTTTCTTAGCAATAAGGCAAACTTAATTTGGCGGAAGCAAGAAGAGCATTACCGTACTTGATTGGTGACGTCAAGGCTATTGAGTAGCTGACTTCGTAAATGCTTAAGATGATAGAGAATTATTTTGAGCCTCGATTGTGGAATGCTTATGTTTTTCGACATAAAAAAACATGTGGTTAAGTAAAACTAGGTGCATTTTTTTGTTTGGTTCCACTTTTGGCTGCGTTAATGAGAAGGAGCTATCAGGAAAAGCGAAAACTTGTTTAGGCTACTAAATAAAAATAAGCGTTACATGCACAAATTATTTTGCGACCAAATGAAACAAACAAAAATGAAAAGCAAGAAAAGAGCCCTTTGATTGTATTTGTTAGAATCTATATGAGAAATATCATTCTCTTTTACAAATATCATAAAGCCATGACGAGTGATCTGAAAAGTGGTAGCCTGTGACGTCACACCGTCTGAAGCGTAGTACGGTTTTACGCAAGATGGCAGTTTCGCCAGCCGCACTTAAATTAATGTTTTAAGCAATCGTTGTAGGCCTCGGATAAATATTTAAGTTTATCAGGCATGATCACAGGAAAATCAACTGTTTCCCGGACACATAAAATTTTCAATATTTTGGTGACCTGCATATACTCCATTACAGACAAAAATAAAATATTGTGGTGGTGTTTATGCCTTGGTCAGTATTCTATCTTGGAATGCAGGGGAAAGACTGAAGACCACACCAAGGCGATAAATATAGACCACACTACCTAGAGATGGCGCTACTGCTTGAATGCTAGATGGCAGCACTGAATGTTTGTGTAAAGTATCTGATCACTGATGATTAGGAAATTTGTCGAAAAGCTAATTTGCCTGCTAAGATAAGAAATAATCACCCATGGCCTATATGCCTGTATCACACGGCCTCCGAAATTCATGAGGGTTCCTGAAAGCCGAATCCCGTTTACGCCGTACCATCTTGGCCGTACCTACGAATGCATCGTATGCAGCAATGTGTCGACCGAGTCGAGTGCCACGTCGACCAATCAGCGCTCGCCAACGAACCGGTAAGCTGCCGTGCGGCGACTAGCGACGCGTCAGGATTGTCACTTCTCTGCCGGTTGTGCGAGCCGGAGCCGGCCTTTGTGTTTTGGGGAGGTTGTGTTGTGTGTTTGGGGATAGTCTGTGAGATTTTGGTCAGAGGTTTAAGGGTAACTGTATAGATATCACAATTCGCCATGCTGAAATTGTTAATTCTCGCTGTGGCCTTTGCTGGTGTTCTGGGAGAGGCTACTCTTGATCTTACAGACAGCGATTTTGACAGTGTCCTCGGCGAACATGGCACCGTTTTGGTTATGTTTTACGCCCCCTGGTAAGTACGTTTCAGTGTTTTCAATGCTATTTTGCTCTTCGTAATTTGCTGGTGGTTATTTTTGACAAGATTACCCATTTTTAAAGGAAATAGTTAACCTTGGATTGTATTTTCAAACACGATTTCAATTTAATTATATTTTTAAATACAACTTCTTTTCATAATGTCAAAAATAGCCATACATTGCGCTAATTCAGGGCAGAGGGACATACATTATTAATCTTATCAAAACTATATGCGTACCTACTCTGCAATGTCAAACAAAAGAATAAAATGGCTCGGCCAATCAGATTTGAAATTAGTTGCATAAGATTACTGTATAGCCTCTGCCCAGGTGTATTTCAGGCCTACATTCTTGACGTTTTTTATTCATGGCCCACATTCCTTTGATAAAAAGTCAAATATATTTGGCAGGAGAGCCTTTTCAGCCCAGAAAATTTGCAGCAAGGGGTTTTTCAACACAGGCTACAAAACTGCTATCTCAGTTCTAAGCCCATGTTGAAGGTGAACTATTTCCTTTAACATAAATACTGACAAAGACAAAAGTCAATCTTTCTAATCAAAATCCCAGTTCAATAGATATGATAGAGGATTGACAATAGTTATAGAGCAATTCACTGTTTGTGATGCCCAGCTGTGTAAGTGAAACTAAGCCTTTGACTTTGTATAAGTTACTGTTTGCTTACTGAGCTACTCTGATGTTAATTCACAATTTTAAAATAAACTTTCTACCTATTAGATTAAGAATATAACCGTTCAAGTTCATTGTTTGTTCTCATTGAGTTTGGCATTATTAATATGTGTTTAATAATTTGCAATAGGCTAGTTTCACCTTTATGCTATAGCTTGCAATTAATTGTCATTTATTACATACCAGCTCCATATTTTCAGGTGTGGTCATTGCAAGAAGCTGAAACCAGAGTTTGAGCTAGCTGCCAAGACTCTGATGTCAAATGATCCCCCTGTGGCACTTGCAAAGGTAAAAAGTGAATGATTTAACCTCTGAGCTTGTCTGGAAATAATGACAAGCTCTCCTAATTTATATCCTTATCTGATTAAAAAAATCCTTTCCTCCAAATGCTGAAATTAAAAAAAAAAATGAGGAAATATACTTTCCTTGTGTATGTGGTCCAGGCATTGGTAGGGCAAGCTTCACACTTTCGTACACAGCACTATAGGTAGTGTGACAAGCCTGAACAAGTGGCGGGTGGTGCAGCCGGTTTGATGACGACATTGGGAGGATATATTTTTTAATCTCCATCCCAGGCCATTTGTAAACTACGTACAACCTAATCCTGACTCGCTATTCCCTAACCACATAAGGATGTGATGAAGTGCTGCTGGAGGCTGTGCCACTTAAAATCCCAAGATTCTTATAGATAAGGTTGCGGATTAAGTCACGTGACCAAAATGAGCATTTGAAGCAGGGGATTTAACAAAGAAGAACCACTCGAGGCAGGTACACACCTATTGCACACTTCAATGTCAGTCACTAAAATTTAAATTCATTATGTGATAATTTCATTCTTTTTGTCAAAGAAATCAATTGGAAAAAATTCCAAAAATGGTATAATATTTGATAAAGTAAAGAACGACCAAAATCAATCTACATGTCATAAAAAACAAATAAATATAATTGCATTCTTGAAATAATGTTTACCGGTGACTGAGTATTCTTCTTTGCAATGGGCCCCATCGCATGGAAACTATCATCGTAGATATAACTTTATTGCAAATAATAAATAATTAATGCTTATACAAAACATATTCATATCAAAATTGCCCTACTTAACAAGGTATTTATGTACCGGAAGCCTCTTTCCTCTGTGCATGAAACACGACGGAAGTACTGGTCGGATTGTCTCTTTGCGCCAGTTTTGTCACGGCAGTAGAGATGAGGCTCCCTGCCTCCCTTAAACAAAGCCGCATGAATGATATAAAACAAGCAAAATATATACATTTTTGGACTCGATAGATAGTTCATCTTATGCTTCTTAGCGTGATATGCAGCGAATTTGGAATCCCAGCTCGAAAATTGTGAAAAAATGCTTAGTTTCGCGACCCGAAAAAATTGTCGTAGCAGTTGCGTGTTAAAATAAAAGAAGAAGTCATTATAAACATCCCAAATTGAAAATACGTCACGTGATGTCGCACACCTGTAAAATCCAGCCAGCCAGCAAAACTAGGCTGGCCGCTGGCCCCTGACATAAAATTGCAGCTCTAATTTGATGTTTCCCTCCCAATGAAATCATCAAGCTTGCTGCACTGCCCGACACTTGTTCAGGCTTGTCACACTACCTACAGTGTTGTGTATGGAAGTGTGCTGCCTGCCCTACCAATACCTGTGGTCCAGGGGCTTCACCACTGTGAGGCCTGGGGGCTTCCCCCTCCTCACTTAACTCTGCCCCACAGATTAGCAGGATTGTAACATAAGCATTAATCGCTTGAGGGTTAGGGGGCAAACTCCTTTCCCCCCTACTTTATTTGGTGACAGCCCTAATGTGGTCCATGTGAGGGTCCTGAAGATGACAGATAATTTTTAACTAGCATTGACAAAACTTCCAACCTCTTTTGCAATTTGGTTTTATTTAGTCAGTTGCAGGTATGTAGCATTTCTTGAACAAGGGAATGTATATATCCTCTTTTGTGTATGCATAGTATAATTAAACACATTTAATTATACCTATTACAATGGCCAGTCATATTTGTACTGTTATCTTTACCTTCACTGTGGAATTGACAACCATTATCTAAAGTCATCATATTTGTGAATTGGCTTTCTACTAATAGCAAATGCTTAAGGTATATACTACCCATTGGCCATTGAACACTGGTCATTCAATGACATCCTAGATGATATATTTAGTTTAGCTAAGCATCCATGACACCTTATGGGCTAACAAAGGACCAACAAAGGACTAACAAAATGGGCTAACAAGGGACCATGATGTGGAAGTTCCTAAAGTTTCACTGGATTGGCTGTATGACCTGTTTTTATTTGGAAAAGCGGTAGTGACAGTCCCTCTATTTTTCAGGTGGATTGTACAGAAGGTGGCAAGGAGACATGTAACAAATTCTCTGTCAAGGGATACCCCACCCTGAAAATCTTCAAGGGGGGAGAAATGTCTCAGGAGTACAATGGACCTAGGGAAGCCAGTGAGTATAAACCATTCCATGAATTGTAATATATCTGTATTTGCATATAGTGCTTTTGCAAGGAGCGTAGATAATATATATATATGTGAACTTGTTAATTGACTTTGAAATAGGCAATCTAAAAATTAAGCAGCAAGTTACATTTGCATTCAGGCACAGCCATTCCTCAGATGTATTAAATACATCTGATATCTCAGATGAATTAAATACATCCGATAAAGAGCTGTGCTGGAATGAAAATGCAACTTACTGTTTCAGCTTACTGTTTCATTATTTTTACATTGTGTATTTCAAAGAGGAGGTTGGTCAAAAAGTTAACATCTATACCTGAAATTGCTTTAATCTGGAAATGGAAACTCTCCTGGTAAAGTGAACTTTCAAATTGCTGAACCCCAAATAGTTTTAAATTTACTGCAAATGCAATCGTGCATGTACCACCTATCATTACTAGTTGCAACCTCTTTGATAAGATTGCTGTTTATGTGAGGTAGTCTCACTTCTATGGTGGGCAGGTATTGACATTGCATCTGCTGAGAATATCTACTGGTACTGCCTATCTGTCGTTCGTATTCTACCCTGGCGTGATGTGGAGGTGTTGCCTGCCTGACTGAGTGTGTCTGACGTGTCTGTCGTGTCTGACGTGTGACGTGTCTGACGTGTCTGACGTGTCTGACGTGTCTGCAGACGGTATTGTGAAGCACATGGCAGGTCAGGTGGGACCCGCCTCCAAGGAGCTGTCTGCCGCTGACTTTGAGAAGTTCCTCGAGAAGCCGGAGGTGACCATCATTGCCTTCCTCACGGAGGGTGGCAGCCTGAAGCCAGTCTTTGAGAAGGTTAGTGTTTGCTCCGCTGCCTGCAGACAGGCATGCATTGTCTGTGCTACAGTGAATAGGCATATTTTGTAGACCAAGTGTCCAGAATCCAAGTCATGATTTATTTATCTTCATATTGTGAGAGAAGTCTACGTTCTATCTGCCTTCAATGAACACAGGCAAGTGCTAAAAATGCTACGGTACGCAAATCTAACCCCAGCCTAATGTTTGGACGGAGGTCATTAGAACACTTGTGCTCGTGACGTGTGTCAGTGTGACCGTCTTGCCACTGTGCCGTGCCGACGACTGCAGTGCTGGGAGGGAGGAGTACCGGCCAGACCTAACGCAGCAGTCTGCCGCCGCCGCTCGAACCCCCAGAACGGGCCTCGTACATCCGGTACATCCGGTACACCCAGCACACCCAGCACACCCAGCACTTCCTGGCCTCCGGCACCCAACACGTCCGAGTCAGCAGCGCCCACCGGGGCCTGTAGCAGAGGGGGGGGGGGGATTACTTGGGCTCCCGATAGGATCAAGTAAGGCATGGCTAACGTCACACTGAAGCTGGTGTGAAGGTATCGCCATGGTTACGGGCTGACGGACCGACAGACTGGGCTGACTGTTAGCGGACGTTTCGTTCGTGCCGCCCCGTTATCAACTGCCGCTTCTGTGGAGGAGCCGGGCCGGCGGCGACTCTATGTTTGCAGTGTGGCCGGGTGTACCTCAGGCTGCCGCCCTGTGGAGGAGCCGGGCCGGCGGCGACGCAAGCCGACTCGATGTTTGCAGTGTGGCCGGGTGTACCTCAGACTGCCGCTCCTGTGGAGGAGCCGGGCCGGCGGCGACCGGCGGCCGGCGGCGATGTTTGCAGTGTGGCCGGGTGTACCTCAGACTGAGGTGTCGCCGGACACTATCTAACGTCTGCCGGCCGGGTCACGGGACACCACCGATAACGGTCGCCGGACTTATGGTATCGGTGGTGGGGGGGACGCAGTTTGTTTGATTTGCAATTAGTGTAGCATGGGCTGGGTCCCATACTAAGCCCGGCAGGACTGGGGTAGATGTCGATATAGAGGTGATGAGATGGGCGGTGTGACATGTCTACAGCCGCGGACGGTGGAAATTACCATGACAGGGCTGTTCGTGTCCAGTCACTCAGAACGGGACTGCTCATTTAGAGAAGGGGATATGCTACATTGATATCCAGGACTCGTGCTCAGAATTTGGGAGTGTTTGCTTCTACATTCCTTTTAAAAAAGACGTTATTAATTTCCTCAGACTTGGGAACATTACCTGGCTGAAAGCGCTTTGATCTGGAGGAATCTACACCTAAACTGTATTCTCTCCCTTCGCATGTCATTCAACCCTTCCGCACACTTTTCCGATGTCAACACCTAAGGGAGTCTTCTATGTTCGAATGTCAAAGAGACGAACGCCTTATTTGTTGCACAGTGGTGCCTCTGTACAATACACATATGTCTGCCTAACCGTGCATGGTAGTATGCCGCCGGCGGTTTTGTCGGCTTGTTGCTGCGCGTGTGATCCCATGTGACCCGTGGCCCCGTCACCCGTGTGACTGACGTCTCTCTGCCGTCCCAGGTGTCAGACAAGCTGCGGGAGAAGGTGCGGTTCGGCCACACTTCTGACGCCGACCTGCTGGAGAAACACGGCGAGGACGTGCTGGTGTTGTTCCGGCCCAAGCACCTGAAGAACACGTTCGAGGAGAGCTCTGTGCAGACCGACTCTACAGACCGCGCCGAGATCGAGAAGTTCATCAAGGAGAACTAGTGAGTGCCGGCCGGGCTGCCGTGGGAGGTGGTGACACCGACTCGCTCGTTTCGTGTGCGAGCGGGGAATCAGGGGGGGGGGTTCAGCCAAAACATGTGGCTGGAACGAATGAGTCCGTATCTTGCTGGAACGAATGAGTCCGTATCTTGCTGGAACGAATGAGTCCGTATCTGGCTGGAACGAATGAGTCCGTATCTGGCTGGAACGAATGAGTCCGTATCTTGCTGGTTACTGATTGTATCAGGTAAACAGACTGGTTATATGATTTTGTCTCGCATTTTGTGTCCGTTTTGCAATAGCTTGGTATTGAGAAGGTATGCATTCAACATGTATATTTCCTTTCATTGTCGAAAGCTGACAAGAAGGCTTAGCTTTGCCAGAAGGACCAATTTAAAATCGATGTTATGCCTTGTTTTTGTACGCTGCTCTATTGCGTTCACAAGTGTCGGGCGCAGTTGCAATGGCCACCTGTGCGTACAGCTGCGAGGCCGGAGACTGGTGAATTGATGTCTCATGTTCTCTGTGATTGCCACGTATTCCTCCGGGGTCATCTGACGTGTGGCTCGCTGGGCACAGCTGCTGGTGTGCCCCCCCCCCCCTCCCCGTTCTCGTCAGTTGATAATATGCTCGTATGTCCGGGGTACCGTGAGTTAAAAACAAGTATTGCTTTTACGAACGAGTCGATTTGTCATTTGATGTTCTCGAGCGTGCGGTCCCTTCAAACATTCGGCCTATCGGTTCCCTGTGTGCCTTATCTACCGTACGAAGCTTGGCGTTACCGTGTTTATGTGGTCATGTTTGTATTAGGGCCGTGTTCTGACCGCACATTCCCGCTGCGGGAGTCCCTGCAATCCCCGGCTAGCATTTGGTTTGCACTACTCTACCGCAGTTCGAAAATGTACTGAAACATTGATATTCATGTTAACTCTTTGCTTCGGGAATCGGTAGAAGGCACTTTTCCACCGATTCCCTGGAATGCCCGGGGAAATCGACGGGTCAAAACACGCCCTAGGACCACATCCTCGTCTGTGCTCGCTGGCCTGTCACCGCTGTATCTTGGTCTGTGTCTGACCAGCCATCCTGTGCCCCGCCCCACAGTCACGGTCTGGCCTGTCACCGCTGTATCTTGGTCTGTGTCTGACCAGCCATCCCGCTCCACAGTCACGGCCTGGTCGGTCACCGCACCACGGACAACGTGGCCGACTTCAAGGCGCCGCTCATTGTCGCCTACTACAACGTCGACTACGTCAAGAACCCCAAGGGTAAGCGGCGGGGCGGGGGAGAGTCTGGTCACTGTCACGGGGATGGTGAGAACTGGCGGGCTGTGCCACCGTCGTTCGCAGAATGCTGGTGTATCGGAGTTGAAGCGGAAACAAAGTCAAAAGGAGTGCTTAAACACTGCCTAGTTTGAAACTTCCCTAATTAATATTGTATTTGAAGCGATGTTTGCCATTGTTCACACAATCATGAAGCCTGCTAGCTAGTGCCCGTTAGAGTACTCCTTGGGAGCGATATAGTAACCACAGCAGTTGCGGCACCGTTTATCCGCATAACACCACTTAACTCCCTGAAGGCTGATGTCCCTCGTTATCAGCCGTCCCAAATACGCGCCCGCCTCTTTGATAATAATACAAACATACTGCCTTCAATACGCTAAACAAATATTGTGCTCCCGGAAAAGACCGACGACACCTGTTGGATTTCCGCTGTATTTATTTGTGTCATCACCGGCCGGCGGCGGCGGCGGCGGTGCGCTCAGCCCAGGTTCAGTGACCCGTACCAGGGCCGTGCCGACCGGTCCTCTGACCCTCTCCTTCCGGCGGTCAGTGGTGGCCACGCAGCGTGCTGCTCGGAGGCAGCGCAGCCACGCTGGCTGCTTTGCTGCCGCTGACGTGTCGAAACCGTACAGTCTCTGACACAGACTCCGTGACGGCGGCCGGCCGGCAACGCTGCTGACGCGGCACCGCCGTACAGTCTCTGGCATAGACACCGGTACGGCGGCCGGCCGCTCGATGCGTATAAATTAAAGCCGTGCGGCGGACTAGTTCTAAGGAGTGTAATGCTGCCTGTTAGTGTTTGGTCACTATCCAGTGATATAATTGTATTGAGAATGAGTGTAGCTATTGTTTTATGGGGCAGTGATGGATAAATTCTGATGCCGCGTGGCCAATATGCCGCCGGAATTCGAAAAGCGGCGACCGGCCGGCTGAAGCTCGGACCTCAGATTAGTGTGGCGTCACGATCATCGCAGGATTAGCGGTTAGCCCGCCAGTCTCGGGGCCGACTTCATATACAGTATACACCCCTGACAAAATAGGACTCGGTGAACCATGGTATCGCTAACGGTCGTTAAATTTCTGAAGGCTGCTGTGATAAAGTTAGGCGAATTTATTTGATAAAGGGACTTGCCCTGTGTGGATATACGTGGAGCGTCGTCTATTGTTATAGCACGCATAGCGCGACGTTGCGCTGAATTCTCCGTCTTAGTTTTCAAGTGACTCCTAACTCGAGCTACCATTACACGGTAGCTGTGATGTATGGTCAGATTTGGAAGCCGCAGGTTCGTAGTGTCATATTTAGACCTAATGTGTAACGATATTGACTTATAAATTGATTGCGGTAATGGGAGAGAAACACTACTCTCGCTTCTTTGTAAGTTTTCCCTGCTCGATAACTGGCTATGTGTTTGCTCTGTGGAAGCCAACATTAACTACTTGTGCCGATACGATTACGGCGTAACCACTGACGTGCTGTTACGTCCCCAGGCACCAACTACTGGCGTAACCGTGTGATGAAGATCGCCAAGGCCGTCGCCGGCCAGGGCCTGACGTTCGGCGTGTCTCAGCACAACGACTTCCAGCACGAGCTGGAGGAGTACGGCACTGGCTTCGTCAGCGGCGACAAGCCCGTCATCTGCGCCCGGGACGCCCAGAACAGGAAGTTCATCATGGAGGAGGAGTTCAGCATGGACGCGCTGCAGAAGTTCGTCGACGACTTCACGGTGAGTGTCCGGCCAGCGGGCTGCCTGAATGGTATGGGGGAAGGCAGGAGAGGTTCAGTCGGCTCAGTTGTGGGCCTTTTACCCAGACCGGCCCTAATTGGACAGCTGCTGTGGACGTGTTATGCTCGTGTCGTGGACCTGTATGACGCCGTTACGTCTTCATCACTTGACGTTTTTCTCTCTAAATTACATGCTGAACTCGATGGTGCATTGCCATCAATACTATGATGTGCACATTTGTATTAGACTCCCTAGTTCCTATGCGTTGGTGTAGTCTCGCCCTGTGACCGTACCGGCCGAGTACTGACTGCTGATGCCGACGGCCTCTGGTTGGTTTCAGGCGGGCGAGCTGGAGCCGTACCTCAAGTCTGAAGCCGTCCCCGCGTCCAACGACGGCCCCGTCGTCGTCGCCGTCGGCAAGAACTTCGACGACGTCGTCACCAACAACGGCAAGGACACGCTGATTGAGTTCTACGCGCCCTGGTGCGGCCACTGCAAGAAGCTGACGCCCATCTTCGAGGAGCTCGGCCAGCAGGTACGGTGTGCAGTGTAGGTCGCTCGGACCGACCGGTGTGGGTGCCTTGTAACGTTGGGCAGGTGCGGCACCGCCTTAACGACCGCTGGCGGTCTTGGTTTATTGGCGTTATGGGGCGCGACGGCTCCTAGTAGTTTAATGCGGCCTTTTTGAACATATAGCATTAGTTTCGTACGGGCGCCACCAGTGTCAGAGCAGTGGGAAATTCAGATGGAAAACGACTCCCTGTGAATAATATTTTTCCACTTCTATGAATTATATTTTCCTCAACGCCAAGTACTGCGCGGAGAATGCTTTCGGTGCGTACGTGACCCCGGGACCGTGATCAGTGTTGTGGGCCGGCCGGGTACAGGGTGTCTGTGTCTGTCTGTGTCTGTCTGTGTCTGTGCTGACGTCGTCCGTCTGCCTTCCACAGATGAAGGACGAGGAAGTGTCCATCGTCAAGATGGACGCCACCGCCAACGACGTGCCGTCGCCGTACGATGTGAAGGGCTTCCCCACGCTCTTCTTCCTGCCCAAGGACAGCAAGAGCAGCCCGCGGAAGTATGAGGTACGGTGACATCCTAGTCTCTAGTCAGTTCACCACTGCCGCACTGTGACACTGCACAGCGGCACTGAACGGGATCATAGTCATCCGGTACGGGAAATAAATTTACATCCACACATTTCAAGTGGTCATTGTATGTATCTGTATTGAAAGCTTAAGGTCGCCTACCGGATGATATTATTAAACGGGACTTTAAAATGGGGGCTTTTGTATGCGCGATTTAAATCAATTGTGGCTGTCGAACAATGCATCCAGATTTATCTACTCAGCCTTTCGAGTCATATAGCACTGTTTCGAAACAGCAATGAGCGAGCATTGCCTGACCGTCTGCTGATGGAACTGTAATCCGCCAGCGTACTTCCCCTGTTGACGTCGCCCCGTCCTGTTGCAGGGAGGCCGCGAGGTCGACGACTTCGTCAAGTACCTGGCCAAGCACGCCAGCAGCGAGCTCAAGGGCTGGGACCGGGCCGGAAAGGTCAAGAAGACCGAGCTTTGAGCGCGCTGTCGTCGTGTGCCGAGATTCCTGTGAAGCGGGGGAGCGTCCGCTTAACGGCGGGCCTGTGATAGGGGAGCGGTCGGACCGTTTCCGAAGCCCAGGCGGTGCTGGGCGCCTCGTGTCTCTTCAATGTCGCGCGTCACTCGCATCCAAATCCACACTCACACACGTCACACGGCCTGGCGACGTGTCGCTCCCCGGACGCGCGCGAGTGGGTTGCCTGTTTGAGAATTGTGTTCCATCGTCTCTGATGTTCGTGTGATACGCTCAGCTGTACCGGCCTTTGTTTTTATTGATACAAAAAATATATCGACAAAACTCAGTGGCGCACTCGTTTCATGGTGGCGAGACTGCCCGGGCCTGCGGGACCCTGATGCAGAGGGGACCCTGATGCATAGACCCCGGTGAAGGGGCCTGCCGGCCCCTGTTCAGATGCCTGCAAAGACCCCTTTGTTCAGGGACCTGCGGAGGCTCCGGGCGGATGGAACATGACATTACGGCGGGACAGACAACACGGACGGTATGGTGGCGACTCTCAGCGCCGCTTCTGTGTGCTGATGTAGAGGACGTTGTTGCCGCGGATGAAGGCGTCGCCGTACTTGTTCTTCAGCTGGCCATTGTTGTACTCCTCCGTCTGCTCCAGAGCGATGTTCATGTAGCCGTCCAGACAGGCCAGCACACCTGGGTAGGAGGCACGGGGAGGGGGTGGGTCAGCTGTAGCCGTCCAGACAGGCCAGCACACCTGGGTAGGAGGCACGGGGAGGGGGAGGGGCGGGTCAGCTCAGCACTAGAGATGCACACATTTATCCAAAAACGGGAACCGCCCCAGCCACCACTCATAAATGGATTAGAACCGGCATCAAGCCCGGCCACATGTGGCAGCACCCGCCAGGTCCGGCAACCAACAATCTGTATGTCTTCTGTATTATACATTTATTAATATATATTAACCCCAAAACATGGGCGGAGCCCGGCAGGAGAGCGGCAAGCCTGGGTTCAGACATAGCTACGGGCCCGCCGGGCCTGAATTTGGGCCCAGCGCCGGCCCCGTGGTCCCGAAATGTGCGTCTCTACTCAGCAAATCAGCGGACACACTGGGCCGGTGTTCCAAACAGCCGGCTACCACAGCGAGGGGAAATGGCCTATGGCACGCCACAGTCCGAATGGATCAATGCCTTGTACCGTAACAAACGGTAAAAGCGAAACGGGCGGAACTAACGAGGGTGGATTCAGAATCAAAATATACTATATTTAGATAATATCTGATCCAATACACCATCTCAGAAATCTTAGTTCATTACTTAGTTTCTGGGCGCGACAACTACTTATAGTTCGCACCCAAACTCCTAAATGGAATTTGGTCATTACAATCTAGGTGAAAGCATGAGTTAGAAGACAATTTGCCAAGAAGTGAGCACTTTGCGTATTAACCCAGAAGTAAGGTTCCTGTGTTTTAGTAATGGTTCAACACCTTCGAAAAAGTTCAAAACCATTTCACACCAACGTTTCTGCTCCACCCTGCCCTGTAAATCATCACGTAAAACCAACCCATCTATTCCCGAGGAGTTAATTCTCGGCTTTGTCGTTTCGAGACGGGCACACCTGTGACGGCACAGGTGACGGGTGGCGCCATCTGTTCTACTCACAACGCCCGTATCGCCACGGAGAAGGGATATGCAGGAGACGCTACTCCGACGCTTTTGGCGACTGACGCTTTTGGCATGGCTTATATAGAAGCCAAACAGAAAAGAAAAGCGTCGATAAGCTAGATGCTATTTGACCAGCTGCTAGAGGATATTAAAAATAGCACATATTGATATTTAAATCAACACAAAAGTGAGCCGACATAAATCACATTTTAACGTATGAATGAGTCCCATAGGGTCCCGGCCTGGAGCAGCCGGCCGAGTGGCTTTTCCTGGTTGAAAGAAATTGTCCTGGCTGAAAGCGTAGTCGCCCTGAGCAATGGTGAGACCCGGCGAGTGGCGCCTCCTGTATATCTCTGCTCCGTGATTATAACACAGCCAGAGTTTTTTGCTGATCCTGTATCCTCCTGTATACCCTCCTGTATCCTCCTGTATACCCTCAGCAATGGTGAGACCCGGGGAGTGGTGCCTCTGTATACCCTCAGCAATGGTGAGACCCGGGGAGTGGCGTCTCCTGTATACCCTCAGCAATGGTGAGACCCGGGGAGTGGTGCCTCCTGTATATCCTCAGCAATGGTGAGACCGGGGAGTGGGTGCCTCCTGTATACCCCTCAGCAATGGTGAGACCCGAGAGTGGCGCCCCTGTATACCCTCAGCAATGGTGAGACCCGGGGAGTGGCGCCTCCTGTATCCTCTCAGCAATGGTGGAGAGCCCGGGGAGTGCGCCCTCCTGTATAGCCCTCAGCAATGGTGAGTACACCGTGGAGTGGCGCCTCTGTATATCCTCAGCAATGGTGGAGAACCCGGGAAAGTGGCGCTCCTGTATATCCTCAGCAATGGGTGAGACCCGGGGAGTGCGCCTCCTGTATATCCTTGCAGCAATGGTGAGACCGGGGAGTGGCGCCCTCCTGTATACCCTCAAGCAATGGTGAGACCGGGGAGTTGGTGCCTCCTGTATTATCCCCTCAGCAATGGTGAGACCCGGGGAGTGGTGCCCTCCTGTTACACCTGAGCAATGGTGAGACCCGGGGAGTGGTGCCTCCTGTATATCCTCGCAATGGTAAAGACCGAGTGGCGCCTCCTGTATACCCTCAGCAATGGTGGAGACCCGGGGAGTGCGCCTCTGTATACCCCTCAGCAATGGTGAGACCGGGGAGTGGCGCCTCCTGTATACCCTCAGCAATGGTGAGACCCGGCGAGTGGCGCCCTTCCTGTAATATCCTCAGCAAGGTGAGACCCGGGGAGTGGCGCTCCTGTTATACCCTCAGCAATGGTGAGACCCGGCGAGTGGCGCCTCCTGTATACCCTCAGCAATGGTGAGACCGGGGAGTGGCGGCCTCCTGTATAATCCTCCTCAGCACATGGTGAGACCCGGGGAAGTATGGGCGCCTCCATGTATACGCCTCAGCAATGGTGAGACCCGGGGAGTGGTGCCTCTGTATACCCCTAGCAATTTGGTGAGACCCGAGGGAGTGCGCCTCCTGTAACTACCCTCAGCAATGGTGAGACCCGGGGAGTGGTGGCCTCCATGTATTCCTCAGCAACATGGTGAGACCGAGGGGAGTTGGGGCGCCCTCCTGTATAACTCAGCAATGGTGAGGACCCGGCGAGTGCGCGCCTCCTGTATCCCTCAGCAATGGTGAGACCCGGGGAAGTGGCGCCTCCTGCTATACCCTCAGCAATGGTGAGACCCGTGGGAGTGGCGCCTTCTGTATATTCCTGCAGCATGGTGGAGCACACCGGAGGAGTGGTGGCCTCCTGTATATACTCCAGCAATGGTGAGAAACCCGGGGAGTGGCGCCTCCTGTCTTACACTCTAGCAATGGTGAGACCCTCGGGGAGTGGTGCTCCTGTATATCCTCAGCAATTGGGTAGACCCGGGGAGTTGGCGCCTCCTGTATACTCCTCAGCAATGGTGAGACCCGGGGAGTGGTGCCTCCTGTATATCCTCAGCAATGGTGAGACCCGGGGAGTGGTGCCTCCTGTATATCCTCAGCAATGGTGAGACCCGGGACTCCGTGTTACCCCGGGACTCTACTCTGTGTTATCGCTGCAGAGGAGGACGGCTCTTCTACACCCCGGTTCCAACCAGCCGACTCCGCCTGCCTGGTCTGAACCTTAGTGACCGTCAGCGCGGCCGGGACACGTCCCAACAGCAGCGGCGGCGGCGGGCCCGAACCCTACCTCGGTAGTCGATGCCGTTGTTGAGTTTAACGACCACCGGCCGTCCGATGACCTGCTTCAGGAACTCGTTAGGCGTCTTCTTCTGTCCGGGCTGGGCAGTGGCACTCATGGCGGCTGGCGGCAGAGAGGAGGTCACGTGTCATTGTGAGGACGACTGAGGAGGACGACAGAGCAGAGAGGAGGTCACGTGTCATGATGTGGAGGACGACTGAGGAGGACGACAGAGCAGAGAGGAGGTCACGTGTCATAATGATGAGGACGACTGAGGAGGACGACAGAGCAGAGAGGAGGTCACGTGTCATAATGAGGACGACTGAGGAGGACGACAGAGCAGAGAGGAGGTCACGTATCATAATGAGGAGGACGACTGAGGAGGACGACAGAGCAGAGAGCAGGTCACGTGTCAATGAGGAGGACGACAGAGCAGAGAGGAGGTCACGTGTCATAATGAGGAGGACGACTGAGGAGGACGACAGAGCAGAGAGGAGGTCACGTGTCAT